>JAQZBX010009464.1:0-46067 GCA_029593785.1 Cabassous unicinctus
TTACAATCAATGTCAAAACACTGGTTTGAGCTAATACTCTGTGATGCAGTATGTTGTTCACTTTAGAAATCTAAACCAGGTACTGGTTACCTTGACTGCTATGCAATTGTATTCACTTAAAATCAATGTCAAAACACTGGTTTTATTAAAGGCTCTGTGAATGCAGTATATACTACAATTTTGTAAACTAATCCAGATACTTGTTTCATTGACTTCTAAGCACTTATTTTCACTTACAATCAATGTCAAAACACAGGCTTTACCTAATGCTCTGTCAATGCAGCAGATCATTCTGTTTTGAAATCTAAGCCAGATACTGGTTTTTTGACTGCTATGAAATTCTTTTCACTTACAATGACAAAATACTGGTTTTACCTAATGCCCTGTGAAAGCTTTATGTGGTTCAGTCTTGAAAACAAAGCCAGATATTGCTTACATTGCCTACTATGCACATGTTTTCACTTGCAATCAATGTCAAAACACAGGTTTTGCCTAAAACTCTGTTAATCCATTATGTACTTTAGGTTTGAAAACGTAGCCAGATTTGGGTTATATTGACTACTATGCACTTTTTAAACATATAATCAATGTCAATAACTGGTTTTACCTAGTGCTCTGTGAAAGCAGTATGCTCTTTAGTTTGGAAAACTAAGTCATATCCTCGTTTCATTGTCTACTATGCACTTGTTTTCACTTACAATCAAAGTTAAACACAGATTTTACCCAGGGCTCTTTTAAACCATTATGTCCTTCAGTTGTGAAAATTAAGCAGGATATGCTTAATTGACTGCTATGTACTTGGTTTCACTTATAATCAATGTCAAAATCCTGGTTTGACCTAGTACTATGTGAATGCAGTATGTTCTTCATTTTTGAATACTAAACCAGGTAATGTTTTCATTGAGAGGTATGCACTTTTTTCACTTACAATCAATGACAAAACACTGGTATTTTCTTATGCTCTTTGAAAACACTGTTTTCTTAAATTTTGAAAATTAAACCAAATCCTGGTTTCATTGACTGCTATGCACTTGCTTTCATATGCAATCAATGTCAAAACACTTGTTTGTTCAAACATTCTGTTAATGCAGAATGTTCTTCAGTTTTGGAAATTAAGAGATACTGGTTCCAATGACTGCAAGGTGCTTGTTTCACTTAAAATCAATTTCAAAACACTGGTTTTAACTAATGCTCAATAAAAACAGTGTGATCTACAGTTTTGAAAACTAAGACACATGCTGTTTTCTTTGAAAGCTATGCAATTCTTTTCTCTTACAATCAATGTGAATACACAGGTTTCACCTAATTTTCTAAGAATGCAGAATGTTCTTCAGTTCTGAAAACTAAGCCAGATACTGGTTTCATTGCCTGCTATGCACATGTTTTCACATACAATAAATGTCAAACCCTGGTTTTACCTAACACTCTGTGAATGCAGTATGTACTTCATTTTGAAAACGAATCCAGATACTGGTTTCATTGACTGCTCTGGACTTGTTTACACTTACAATCAATGTCAACAGCATGGGTTTAGCTAAAGCACTTCTTTAAACTTTCCATCAATATCATTTTACCTAATGCTCTGTGAATGCAGTGTGTATTTCTATTTTGAAAACTAAGTCTGACACTGGATTCCTTGCCTGCTATGCAATTATTTCACTTACACCGAAGACTCTTTTTTTTCTAATGCTTTGTGATTGCTGTGTGTATTTCAGTCTTGAAAACTAAGTCAGGTGCTGGTTACATTGTGTGTTATGCACTTGTTTTTACTTACAGTCAATGTCAAAACACTGTTGTTATTGATTTTTTACCAATTTGTGAATGCTGTATGTTCCTCAGTTTTGAAAACTAAGCCTGAACAGGTTTCACTCATTTCTATGCACTTGTTTTCACTGAAAATCAAAGTCAAAAGACTCTTTTAGCCTAATGTACTGTAAAAGCCATATTTTCTTCAGTTTTGAAAATTAAGCCAGTTACTGGTTTCATTGAATGCTATGCAATTCTTTTCACTTACATTCTATGTAAAAAAAACTGGTTTTATGAAAAGCTCTGTGAATTTGGCATGTTCCTAATTTTTGAATACTAAGTCAGAGATTGATTTCTGTACACATGTTATTGCTTACAATCACTGTCAAAACACTGGTATCAACAAACATTCCATGAACACAGTATGATTTTCAGTTTTGAAATATAAGCCAGATACTGGTTTCATTGTATGATATGCCCTTCTTTCACTTAAAATCAATGTCAAAATATTGATTTTATGTAACAGTCCATGAGTGGAGTGTGTCTTTCAGTTTTGAAAACTAAGCCAGATCCTAGTTTCACTGATGCTATGCCCTTGTTTCCACTTGCAATCAATGTCAGAACAATGTTTCTTGCTAATGCTCTATGAAAGTCATATGTACTTCTGTTTTCAAAACTAAGCCAGATACTGGTTTTGTCCACTGCTATGCATATGTTCACACTTACAATCAATGTCAAAATACTAGTTTTTTCTAAGGCCTTGTGAATGCAGTATTTTTTTCAGTTTTCAAAATTAAGGGAGATCCTATTTTCATTGACAGCTATTCACTTATTTTCACTTGCAATCAATGTCAAAACACTGGTTTTACCTAATTCTCTGAGGTGCAGTTTGTCCCTCAGTTTTGAAAACTAAACAAGATATTCCTTCTTTGACTGCTATGGACTTGTTTTCACACACAATCAATGTCAAACACTGTTTTTACTTAATGTTATGTGAATGGAATATTGTCTTCCTTTCGGTAAACTATGCCAGACACTGGTTTCATTTTCTGCTATGCACTTGTTTTCAAGTATTATTAATTTTAAAAACACACATTTTACCTAGTGCTCAGTGATGCACTTTGTCCTTCAGTTTTGAAAATTAAGCCAGATACTCTTTTATTGACTGCTATGCACTTGTTTTCACTTACAATCAAGGTCAAAACACTGGTTTTACATAATGCTTTGTGAATGCAGTATGTTTTTCAGTTTTCAAAACTAAGACAGATACTGGTTTTATTAACTGTTATACCCTTGTTTTCACTTACAATCAATATGAAAACACTGTTTTGACCTAATGCTCTGTGAATGAAATATGTTCATCAGTTTGGAAAACAATGACAGATACTGATTACATTGACAGCTCTTCACTTCTTTTATATTTATATTCAGTAGCAAAACCCTGGTTTTACCTAATGCTCTGTGAATGTAGTATGTTATTCAGTTTTGAAAACTAAGTTGGATCCTGGTTTCATTGCCTGCTATGCAATTATTTCACTTACAATAAATATCAAAACATTGTATTTTTCTACCACTCTGTGATTACTGTATGTTCTTTAGTTTTGAAAACTAAGCCATGTACTGTTACTTTGAGTGTAATGCAATTATTTTACTGACAATCATTGTCAAAGCACTAGTTTTTCCTGCTGCTCTGTGTATGCCGTATGTTCTTCAGTTTTGAAACCTAAGCAACATACTGGTTACATTGAGTGTTATGAACTTGTTTTTACTTACTATCAATGTCAAAACACTGGTTTTTCTATTGCTCTGTGAATGCTGTATGTTCTTCAAATTTCAAACCTAAGCCGGATACTGGTTTCATTGACTGCTATGCACTTATTTTTACTTACAATCAATGTCAAAACCCTGGTTATACCTAACATTGTGTGAATGCAGTATGTTCTTCCGTTTTCAAAACTAAGCCAGATGCTGGTTTCATTAACTGCTATACACTTGTTTTCACTTACAATCAATATGAAAACACTGTTATAACCTAATGCTCTGTGAAAGAAGAATGTTCTCCTGTTTTGAAAACAATGACAGATACTGATTTTATTGACAGCCATTCACTTCTTATCACTTACATTCAATGACAAAACACTGGTTTTACCTAATGCTCTGTGAATGAAGTATGTTATTCAGATTTGAAAACTAAATTACATCCTGGTTTCATTGCCTGCTATGCAATTATTTCCCTTGCAAAAAATGTCAAAACACTGTCTTTTTCTACCACTCTGTGAATACTGTATATTTTTCAGTTTTGAAAACTAAGCCATGTACTGGTTACATTGAGTGTTGTATACTTCTTTTTACTTACAATCAATGTCAAAACACTGGTTTTTCTACTGCGCTGTGAATGTTGTATGTTTTTCAGTTTTGAAAACAAAGCCAGAGATGGTTTCATTCACATCTATGCCCTTGTTTTCACTTACAATAAATGTCAAAACAAGGGTTTTACAAAATGCTCTGTGAATAGAGCATGTTCTTCATTTTTGAATACTAAGCCAGATATTGATTTCATTGATTTCTATGCACATGTTACTGCTTACAATCAATGTGAAAACACTGGTTTTCCCTAACACTCTGTGAAGTATAGTCTTCAGTTTTGAAAACTAAGCCAAATGGTTCTTTCATTGACTATTATGCACTTGTTTTCACTTCAATCAATGTCAAAAGGTTGAACTTACCTAATGTTCTGTTAATGCAGTATGTTCTTCAGTTTGGAAAACTAAGCACATACTTGTTTAATTGACTCTTATGCATATGTTTGTGCTTACACTCAATTTCAAAACATTGATTTTTTGTAATGTTCTGTGAATGCTTTGTCATTCACTTTGAAAATAACCAAATACTGGTTTCATTCACTGATATGCACTTTTCCCCCATTACTGTTAATGTTAAAACACTGGTTTTTCTTATGTTCTGTGAAGACAATATGTTCTTCAGTTTTGAAAAATAAGGCAGATACTGGTTTCCTTGACTGTTATGCACATGTTTCACTTACAATCAATGAAAACACTTGATTCACCTAAGCTCTGTGAAAGTAATATGGTCTTCAATTTGGTATAATAAGCCAGATACTGGTTTCATTGACTTCTATGCACTTGTTTTCCCTTTCAATCAATGTCATAACACTGGGTGTACCTAATGCTCTGTGAAAGCTGTATGTTCTTCTGTTTTGGAAACTAACAACATACAGGTATCTTTGACTGTTATGCACTTGTCTCACTTACATTTAATGTACAAACACAAGTATTTTCTAACACTCTTTGAAAGCATATATTTTCAGGTTTGAAAACTAAGCCAGACACTGGTTTCATTGACTGCTATGCACTTGTTTTTTTATTACAATCAATGCCAAAACACTGGTTTTACCGAATGCTCTATGAATGCAGCATAATCTTCAGTTTTGAAAACTAAGCCAGATCCTGGTTTCATTGACTGTCATGAATATGTTTTTACTATCAATGCAAAATATCAGTTGTTTCTATGGCTGTGTAAATGCTCTATGTCCTTCAAGTTTGAAAATTAAGCCAGAA
Organism: Cabassous unicinctus; assembly: GCA_029593785.1. Taxonomy (NCBI): domain Eukaryota; kingdom Metazoa; phylum Chordata; class Mammalia; order Cingulata; family Chlamyphoridae; genus Cabassous; species Cabassous unicinctus. Next base: position 5,325 of record JAQZBX010009464.1, read on the forward strand.
ACTGGTTTCATTGACTGCTATGCACCTGTTTTCACTTTCAATGTCAAAACATTGGTTTTAATGAATGCTCTATGAATGAAGTAAGATCTTCAGTTTTGAAAATTAAACAAGCTATTGGTTTTATTGAGTGCTATGCACTTGTTTTCACTTACATACATTGTCAAAAAACACTGGTTTTACTTAATGCTCTGAGATATATTTTGTCCCTCGGTTTTGAAAACTAAGCCAGATATTCCTTCGCTGAGTGCTATGCACTTGTTTTCAAATACAATCAATCTCAAAACACTGGTTTACCTAATGCTAAGTGAACTCAATGTGGTCTTCCATTCGGTAAACTATGCCAGATACTGGTTTCATTGAGTGCTCTGTATTTTTTTCACATACTTGCAATGTCAAAACACTAGTTCTACGTATTGCTCTGTGATGCAGTTTGTCCTTCAGTTTTGAAAAACTAAGCTAGAATCTGGTTTTATTGACTGCTATAAGCTTGTTTTCACTTACAATCACTATCAAAACACAGTTTGGACCTAACACTCTGGAAAGAGGGATGCCCTTCATTTTCCAAAACTAAGACAGATATGGTTTTCATGGACAGCTATTCACTTCGTTTCACTTACATTAAATGACAAAATCCTGGTTTTACATAATATCTGTGAATGAAGTAAGTTATTCAGTTTTGAAAACTAAGTTGGATCCTGGTTTCTTTGGCTGCTAGGCAATTATTTCACTTACAAAATTTGTCAAAACATTGCTTCTTCAACCACTTTGTGAATGCTGTATGTTCTTCAGTTTTGAAAACTAAGCCATGTATTTGTTACATTGTGTGTAATGCACTTGTTTTTACATACAATCAATGTCAAAACACTGTTTTCTTTTAACATTCTGTGAATGCAATATATTCCTCAGTTTTGAAAACTAAACAAAAATAGGTTTCATTCAATTCTATGCAATTGTTTTCACTTAAAATCAATGTCAAAAGACTGTGTTTACCTAATGCACTGTAAAAGCAGTATTTTCTTCAGTTTTAAAAATTAAGCCAGTTACTGGTTTCATTGTATGCTATTCCTTATTCTCACTTACAATCAATGTGAAAAAACTGGTTTTATGAGATGTTCTGTGAATTTAGCATACTCTTCATTTTTGAATACTAAGCAGATATTGGTTTCATTGATTTCTGTGCACATGTTATTGCTTACAATCACTGTCAAAATACTGGTGTTACCTAACATTCCATGGAAACATTATGAATTTCAGTTTTGAAATATAAGCCAGATACTGGTTTCATTGTATGCTATGCCCATCTTTTCACTTAAAATCAATGTCAAAACACTAATTTTATGTAACACTCTGTGAGTGAAGTATGTCTTTCAGTTTTGAAAACTAAGCCAGATCCTAGCGTCATTGATGCCATGCACTTGTTTTCAATTAAAATCAAGGTAAAAAACAATGTTTTTAAGCTAATCCTCTATGAAAGCAGCATATTTTTCAGTTTTCAAAAGTAAGTCACATACTGCTTTCGTCCACTGCTATGCATTTATTTTCACTTATAATCAATGGTAAAACACTGGTTTTACCTAATGCTCTGAGGATTAGTTTGACCCTCAATTTTGAAAATTAAGCCAGATATTCCTTCTTTGACTGCTATACATTTGTTTTCACAATCAATCATTTTCAAACACTGGTTTTACCTAATGCTATGTGAATGGAATATGGCATTCTGTTTGGTAAACTATGCCAGATACTGGTTTCATTGTCTGCTATGCACTTTTTTTCACATATTATCAATGTCAAAACACAGGATTTACCTAGTGCTCGGTGATGCAGTTTGTCTTTCAGTTTTGAAAATAAAGCCAGATACTCTTTCATTGACTACTATGCACTTGTTTTCACTTACAATCAAGGTCAAAACACTGATTTTACATAATGATTTGTGAATGCAGTATGTTTTTCAGTTTTTGAAACTAAAACAGATACAGGTTTCATAGACTACTATGCACTTATTTTTCACTTACAATCAAAGTCAAAACACTGGTTATAGTTAAGACTGTGTGAAAGCAGTATGTTCTTCAGTTTTCAAAACTAAGGTACATACTGGTTTCATTAACTGCTATACACCTGTTTTCACTTACAATTAATATGGAAACCTGTTTTAACCTAATGGTATGTGAATGAAGTATGTCCATCAGTTTTGAAAACAATGAAAGATATTTATTTCTTTGACAGCTATTCACTTCTTTTATATTTATATTCAATGACTAAACCCTGGTTTTACCTAATGCTCTGTGAATGAAGTATGTTATTCAGTTTTGAAAACTAAGTTGGATCCTGGTTTCATTGCCTGCTATGCAATTAATAAGCTTACAATAAATATCAAAACACTGTATTTTTACCTGTGAATGCTGTGTGTTCTTCAGTTTTGAAAACTAAGCCATGTACTGGTTACATTGAGTGCCATGCAATTCTTTTTACCGACAATCAATGTCAAAACACTAGTTATTTCTACCATTCTGTGAATGCTGTATGTTCCTCAGTTTTGAAACCTAAGCAACGTACTGGTTACATTGAGTGTTAGGCACTTGTTTTTTCGTATAATCAATGTCAAAACACTGTTTTTTTCTACTGCTCTGTGAATGATGTATGTTCTTCAATTTTCAAAACTAACCCAGACACTGGTTTCATTCACTGGTATGCACATGTTTTCCCTTACAATCAATGTCAAAACACTGTTTTTTTCTAACCTCTGTGAATGTTGTATGTTTTTCAGTTTTCAAAACTAAGACATATCCTGGTTTCATTGACTGCTATGCACTTATTTTACTTATAATCAATGTCAAAACACAGGTTTACCTAATGCATGGTGATGCAGTTTCTCCTTCTTTTTTGAAAATTAAGCCAGATACTCTTTCATTGACTGCTAAGCACTTGTTTTCACTCACAATAAAGATCAAAACACTGGTTTTACATGATGCTTTCTGAATGCAGTAGGTTTCTCAGCTTTCAAAAATAAGAGATACTGGTTTGATTGACTGCTATGCACTTATTTTCACTTACAATCAATGTCAAGTCACTGAATTACTTAACATAGTATGAATGCAGTATGCTCTTTAGTTTTCAAAACTAAGCCTGATAGTGGTTTAATTAACTGCTATGCACTTGTTTTCACTTACAATCAATATGGAAACACTGTTTTAACTTAACACTCTGTGAATGAAGTATATCCTTCAGTTTTGAAAAAAAATTGACAGATACTGAGTTTATTGACAGCTATTCAGTTCTTTTCATTTACATTCAATGAAAAAAACAGTGCTTTTACCAAAGCTCTGTGAATGAAGTACGTTATTCAGTTTTGAAAACTAAATTTGATCCTGATTTCATTGCCTGCTATTCAATTATTTCTCTTACAAAAATGTCAAAACACTGTTTTTCTACTACTACTCTGTGAATTCTGTATATTCTTCAGTTTTGAAAACTAAGCCATGTACTGGTTACATTGAGTGTTATACATTTATTTTTTACTTACAATCAATGTCAAAAAACTGTTTTTTTGTACTGCTCTGTGAATGTTGTATGTTCTTAAATTTTGAAAACAAAGCCAGAGATGGTTTCATTAACGTCTATGCACTTGTTTTCACTTACAATCAATGTCAAAACACTGATTTTACACAATGCTCTGTGAATAGGGCATGTTCTTCATTTTTGAATACTAACCCATATTTGATTTCATTGATTTCTATTCACGTTACTGTTTACAATCAATGTCAAAACACTGGTTTTTCCTAACACCCTGTGAATTCATTATATTCCTCAGTTTTGAGAACTTAGCCAGATGGTGCTTTCATTGACTATTATGCACTTGTTTTCACTTACAATCAATGTCAAAAGATTGGTATTTTCTTCAGATTGGAAAAATAAGCCAGATACTTGTTTCATTGAATGTTATGCAATTGTTTGTGCTTACATTCAATTTCAAAACATTGATTTTTTTCTAGTGTTCTGTGAATGCTGTCTGTCCTTCAAGTTTGAAAAAGACTCAAATACTGGTTTCATTCATTGATATACAATTTTTTCCATTACAATTCATATTTAAACACTGGTTTTTTTCTAATGCTCTGTAAAGGCAATATGTTCTTCAGTTTTTAAAAATAAGGCAGGTATTGGTTTCTTTGACTGCTATGCACATGTTTCACTTTTGAAAATTATGCCAGTTACTGGATTCATTGATGGTTATGCAATTGTTTTCACTTACAATCATGATCAAAACACTTGTTTTACCTAATTCTCTTTGAAAGCAATATGGTCTTCAGTTTGGTAAACTAAGCCAGATACTGGATTCATTGAATGCTCTACATTTCTTTTCACTTAGAATCAATGTCAAAACTCTGGTTTTACCTCACATTCTGTGAATGAATTATAGTATTTATTTTGAAAACTAAGCCAGATCCTGTTTTCTATGATGCTCTGCACTTGTTTCCACTTACAATCAATGTTAAAAACAAAGTTTTTACCTAATGATCTATGAAAGCAGTATATTCTTCAGTTTTGAAAACTAAGCCAGATACTGGTTTCATCCACTGATATGCACATGTTTACACTTACAATCAATGTCAAAGCACTAGTTTTTTCTAATGCTCTGTGAATCCTGTATATTTTTTTCAGTTTTCCAGACTAAGGGATATCCTGTTTTCATTGACTGCTATGCACTTATATTCAATTACAATCAATGTCAAAACTTTGGATTTACTTAATGCTCTGAGGTGCAGTTTGTCCCTCAGTTTTGAAAACTAAGCCAGATATACCTTAATTGACTGCTATGCACTTGTTTTCACATACAATCAATGTCAAACACTGGCTTTACATAATTCTCTGAGGTTTAGTTTGTCCCTCAATTTTGAAAACTAAGCCAGATATTCCTTCTTTGACTGCTATCCACTTGTTTTCACAATCAATCAATGTCAAACCCTGGTTTTACCTAATGATATGTGAATGGAATATGGTTTTCTGTTTGGTTAACTATGCCAGATACTGGTTCATTGACTGCTGTGCACTTGTTTTCACATACTATCAATATCAAAACACAGGTTTTACCTAGTGTTCAGTGATGCAGTTTATCCTTCAGGTTTGAAAATTAAGCCAGATACTCCTTCATTGAATGCTACGCACTTGTTTGCACATACAATCAAGGACTGAACACTGGTTATATGTAATCCTCTATGAAACTATTATGTCCTTCAGTTTTGGAAACCAAGGCAGGTACTGGTTTCATTGACTACAATGGACTTGTTTTAACTTACAATGAATATCAATTACAGGTTTTACCTAAGGTACTGTAAAAGCAGCATGTCCTTCAGCTTTGAAAACTCAGCCAGATTCTGCTTAATTGACTGCTGTGCATTTGGTTTCACTTACAATCAATGTCAAAACACTGGTTTTATTAATGGCTCTGTGAATACAGTATATACTACAATTTTGAATAGTAAGCCAGAGACTTGTTTCATTGACTTCTATGCACTTGTTTCACTTACAATCAATGATAAGACACTAGATTTACCTACGGTCTAGTGAATGCAGTATGTCCTTCAGTTTTGGAAGTGAAGCCAGATACTAGTTCCATGCACTTCTATGTATTTTATTCATTTACAATCAATGTAATAACACAGGTTTGGCCTAATGCTTTGTCTATGTAATATGGCTTACCATTTGAAAAACTAAGCCAGATTCTGGATTTATTGATGGAAATGCACTTCTTTTCAATTAAATAAATATCAAAACACAGGTTACACATAACTTTCTGAGAAAGCAATATGATCTTTAGATTTGAAAACTAAGACAGACCCTGGTTTCATTGACTGCTAAGCACTTGTTTTCACTGATATTCAAAGTCAAAACACTCACTTTACCTAACATTCTGTGAATGCAATATGTTACTTAGTTTTAAAGCTAAGGCAGATAATGCTTTCATTGTCTATTATGCACTTGCATTCACCTACAATCAATGACAAATCTGGTTTTATCTAACAATCTGTGTATGCAGTACACTCTTCAGTTTTGAAAATGAAGCCAGATCCTGCTTACATTGACCACTATGGACTTTTTTTCACTTACAACCAATGTAAAAACTCTGGTTTTACCTAACACTCTCTGAATGCAATATGACCATCAAGTTTGAAACTTAAGCCAGATACTGGATTCAATAATGCCTATGCACTTGTTTCCATTTACAACCAATGACAAAATCATGGGTTTAGCTACTGTTATGTAGGAGCAGTATTTTCTTCACATTTTAAAATTAAGCAAGATCCTGATTTCATTGACTGCTGTGCACAATTTTTCACTTGCAATCAATGACAAAACACTGGTTTTACCTAATTATCTGTGAAAGCAGTATGACATCCAGTTTTGTAAACTAAGCCAGAATCTAATTTCTTAGACAGCAATGCAGTTGTTTCCACTTACAATCAATGTCAAACACTGATTTGACATAATGCTTTGTGAAGGCAGTCTATTATTCACTTTTGAAAAGTAAGACAGATACTGGTTGCATTTCCTGCTACTAACTTGTTTTCAATTACAATCAATGTCAAAACAGTGGTTTTGCCTATTGATCTGTGAATGTTGTATTTTATTCCATTTTGAAATTAAGCCAGATTCTGTTTTCATTGATGCTATGCACTGATTTCACTTACATTCTATTTCAATCCATTGTCTTTACTCTGTGAATGCAGCATGTCCTTCATTTTGAAAACTAAGGCAGAAACTTCTTTCATTGACTATGACACCGTTGTTTTCACTTACAATCCATGTCAAAACACTTTTATTATCTAATGCTCTGTGAATGCAGTTTGTCATTATGTTTTGAAAACTTAGCCTGATTCAGGTTTCTTTAAATGGTATGCATTTGTTTTCACTTACAATCCATGTCAAAACATTGGTTTTAACTAACTCTCTGTCTAAGCAGCAGGTCATTCAGTTTTGAAATATAAGCTAGATACTTGTTTCTTTGTCTGCTATGTAATTGTTATCACATACACTTTCAAAACACTCTTTATACCTAATGTTCTGTGAATGAAGTATGTTTTTAAGCTTTGAAAATGAAACCAAATATTGGTTTTATTTACTCTTATGCACTTGATTTTACTTACAATTAATATGAAAAACTGGATTTGCCTAATGATGTGTAAGCCATATTTTCTTTTGGTTTTCAAACTAAGTCAGATACTGGGTTCATTGATGTCTATGACTTGTTTTCACTTACAAACTATATCAAAACACTGGTTTTACCTAATGATCTGTGAATGCAAAATGTTCTTCAGTTTTAAAAACTAAGCCAGATACTGCTTTCATTTAGTGTGATGCACTTCTTTTCACTTACATTCAGTGTCAAAACACTGATTTTACCTAATGCTCTGTGAAAACACTATGCCCCTTCAGTTTTGAAAACTATGCCAGATACTGGTTAATTGATTGCTGTGCATTTGGTTTCACATACACTCAATGAGAAATCACTGCTTTTACCTAATGCACTTTGAAAGCAGTATGACCTTCAGTTTTGAAATCTAAGCTGAATCTATTTTCACAGAGTGCTATGCACGTGTGTTCACTTACAATCAATGTCAAAACACTGGTTTAGCTTAACACTCTATGAATGAGATGTGTAATTGAGATTTGAAAACTGAGACACCTCAGGGTGTCATTGACTGATATGCACTTGTTTTCTCTTACATTGCAATTCAAAACACTGGTTTTCCCTAAAGCTCTGTGAATGCATTATGTTCTTCAGTTTTGAATCTAAGGCAGATACTGATTTCTTTGACTGCTAGCCCTTGTTTTCACTTAAAATTAATGTCAAAACACTGGTTCCACCTAATGCTATGTGAATGCAGTATGTTCTTCAGTTTTGAAAATTAAGCCATACTGGCTTCATTTACTCCTATGCACTAGTTTGCACTTAGAATCCATGTCAAAACACTGGTTTTCCTAAGTCTCTGTCTAAGCAGTAGGTCATTCAGTTTTGAAATCTAAGCCAGATACTGGTTTCATTGTCCACTATGAAATTGTTTTCACTAACAATGTCAAAACACTGGTTTTACCTATTGCTCTGTGAATGCATTATGTCCTTCACTTTTGAAACAAAGCCTTACTGGATTCCTTGACTGCTATGCTCTTGTTTTCACTTACAATCAATGTCAATACACTAGTTTTTCATAATGCTCTGTGTATGCAGTATGTCCTACAGTTTTGAAAACTAAGTAAGATACTGGTTTCATTGACTGCTGTGAAGTTGTTTTCACAAACCTTCAAAAGCAAAACCCTGGTTTTACCTAAAGCTAAAATTGAACAGTATCTGGTTCAATTTTGAAAGCTAAGCCAGATACTGGTTTTATTGATGCTGTGCACATGTTTTCACTTATAATCACTGTCAAAACATTAGTTTTACTGAACACTCTGTGAATGCAGTAAGTTCTTCACTTTTGAAATATAAAACTGATTCTGGTTTCATTGACTGCTATGCCATTTTTTTCACTTACCATCAGTCCAAAACACTATTTTTACCTAAAGGTCTGTGAATGCAGTATGTACTTCAGTTTTGAAACAAACCCAGATTATGGTTCCATGTACTGCTAGCCCTTGTTATACTTACAATCAGTGTCAAACACTGGTTTGACCTAATGCTATGTGACAGCAGTCTGTTCTTCAAGTATGAAAAGGAAGCCAGATTCTGGTTGCATTTACTGCTCTGCACTTGTTTTCAATTTCAATCAATGTCAAAGCTGTTTTTACCTATTGGTCTGTGAATGCTGTATTGTCTTCCATTTTGAAAGTAAGCCAGATACTGTTTTTATAGATGCTTTGCACTTGATTTCACTTACAAACAATTTCAAAACATTGTCTTAGCTAAAGATATGTGACTGCCGTATGTCCTTCATTTTGAAAACTACAACAGATACTGGTTTCATTGCTGAAATGCACTTCTTTTCAATTAAATAAATGTCAAAACACTCATTATAGCTAATGTTCTGTGAATTAAGTATGTTTTTAAGCTTTGAAAACTAATCCAAACACTGGTTTTATTAACAGTTTTGCACTTGTTTCCACTTAAAAATCTACGTGAATACACTGGTTTTACCTAACAGTCTGTGAATGCAGTATGTTATTCAGTTGTGATAAATTAGTCAGACCTGGTTTCATTGCGTGTTATACACTTGCTTTCATTTACAATCAATGTGATTACACTGGTTTTTTCAAACACTCTGTTAATGCAGTATGTTCCTCAGTTTGAAAATTAATCCTGATACTGGATGCAAATGACTGGAATGTGCTTGTTTCCCTTAAAATCAAAGTGAAAACATTAGTTTTACCTTGTGATCATTAAAAGCAGCAGGTTCTTCAATTAGAAAACTAATCCAGATACTGGTTTCATTGACTGCTCTGCACTTGTTTACACTAGCAATCAATGTCAAAACATTGGTTTTACCTTATGCTTTGTGAATGCAGTATGTTCTTCACTTTTGAAAACCAACCCAGATAATGTTCTCATTGACTGTTATGCCATTGTTTTCACTTACAGTCAATTACAAAACACTGTTATTTTCTAATGCTCTTTGAAAACAGTATTTTCTTCAATTTTGGGGTCATTTACTGCTGTGGACTTGTTTTTACTTTCAATTAATGTCAAACACTGGTTTTCCCTAATGCTGTGGAAAGCAGTATGTTCTTCTATTTTGAAATCTAAGCCAGATACTTGTGTGATTAACTACTCTGCAATTGATTTGACTTAAAATGAATGTTAAATCACTGGTTTCACATAATGATCTGTGAAAGCAGCATGATTTTCATTTTGAAAGCTAAGACAGATACTGGTTTCATTGCCTGCTATTTGCTTGTTTTCACTTACAATCAATGTCCAAACACGAGTTTTACCTAATACTCTGATCATTATGTCCTTCAGTTTTGAAAATTAAGCGAGATACTGGTTAATTGACTGCTGTGCATTTTGTTTAACTTACAATCAATTGCAAAACATTGGTTTTACCTAATGCTCTGTGAATGCAATATGTTCTTCTGTTTTGAACTCTAAGCCCATTACTTATTTCAGTGACTGTTATCCAATTGTTTTCTTAAACTCAAGGTCAAAACACCGGTTTTATCAAAGGATCTGTGAATGCAACATATACTTCAGTTTTGAAAGCTAAGCAAGATACTTGTTAGATTCATTGCTATGCACTTGTTTTCAATTACAATCAATCTCAAATAACTGGTTTTACAAAACTCTCTGAATGGAGTATAATCTTCACTTTTGGAAACTAAGTCAGATACTGCTTTCATTGAGGGCTATGCAATTGTTTTCATTTACAATCAATGTCAAAACACTGGTAATTTCTAAAGCTCTGTGAAAACAGTTTTTCTACAAATTTGAAATCTAAGCCAGATCCTGGATTCATTGACTGCTTGCACTTGCTTTCATTTATATTCCGTGTGAAAACACTGCTTTTACCTGACTTTCTGTGAATGCTGTAGGTCATTCTGTTTTGAAATCTCAGCCAGATATTATTTTCCTTGACTGATATGCAATTGTTTTCACTTAAAATGACAAAACAATCATTTTATCCAATGCTCTGTGAAAGCATTATGTGGTTCCGTTTTGAAAACTAAGCCAGATACTGTTTTCTTTTCCTGCTATGCACATGTTTTCACTTATAATCAATGTCAAAACACTGGTTTTACATAATGCTCTGTTAATCCCTTTTGTATTTCAGGTTTGAAAAAGTATCCAGATACTGGCTACATTGACTTCTATGTACTTGATTTAACTTCCAATCAATGTCAATAAACTGGTTTTACCTAATGATCTCTGAAAGCAGTATGTCCTTCAATTTTGAAAATGAAGTCAGTTACTCATTTCATTGTCTACTATGCACTTGGTTTCACTTAAAATCAATGTGAAAATACTGTTTGACCTAATGCTCTGTGAATGCAGTATGTTCTTTTCTTTTGAAATCTAAGCCAGATTCAGATTACATTGACTGCTATGCAATTGTTTATGCTTAAAATCAAAGTCAAAGCACTGGTTGTATGAAATGCTCTGTGAATGCAGAATATAATACAGCTTTGAAATCTAAGCCAGATACTGGTACCAATGACTGCAATGTGCTTGTATCAATAAAAATCATTGTCAAAACGCTCTGTTAATGTACTATGTTCTTCAGTTTTGAAAATTAAGCCCTATTCTCGTACCAATGATTGCAATGTGCTTTTTTCACTAAAAATAATTGTCAAAATGCTCTGCAAATATACTATGTTCTTCCGTTTTGAAAATTAAGTCAGATGCTTGTACCAATGACTGCAAAGTGCTTGTTTCATTTAAAATCAATGTAAAAACACTAGTTACCTAATGCTCTGTACAAGCAGTATGATCTACAGTTTTGAAAACTAAGACATACTATGATATTTTGAAAGCTGTGCACTTCTTTTCTCTTGCAATCAACGTGAATGCACTGGTTTTACCTAACAGTCTGTGAATGCAGTATGTTATTCTGTTTTGAAAACTAAGTCAAGTCATGGTTTCATTGACTGCTATGCACATCTATTCACTTACAATTAAACTTTGACAGATTCTGGTTTCATACACTCTTTTGCCCCTTTTTTCACTTACAATCAATGTCATAACACAGGTGTGACTTAATGCTCTGTGAATATATTACGTCCTTCATTATGAAAACTGAGCCATATACTGCTTTCATTGACTCTGATGCATGTGTATTCACTGACATTCAATGTCAAAACACTGGTTCTACTGAATAATCTGTGAATGCAGTATGTCCTTCTATTCTGAAATCTAAGCCAGATAATTGTTTGATTGACTGCTCTGCACTTGTTTTCACATACAATGAATGTCAAATCAGTGGTTTCACCTAACACTCTGTGAAAGTAGTACGTCTTCAGTTTTGGAAACTTAGCCAGGTACTGGATTCATTGACTGCTCTGCACATATGTACACATAATCAATGTCAAAACATTGGTTTACTTTATGCTCTGAGAATGCAGTATGTTCATCAGTTTTAAAAACTAAGCCAGATCTTAGTTTTTTGACAGCTATGCACTAGTTTTCACTAACAATCAATGTCAAATCATGTTTTTTTCATCTCATTCTGTGAAAGCAGTATGTTCTTCCTATTTGAAATTGAAACCAGATCCTGGTTTCATTGACTGCTATGCACTTGTTTCACTTACATCAATGTCAAAACACTGGTTTTGTCTAACACTTTGTGAAAGCAGTATGTTCTTCAGATTTGACAATTAAGCCAGATACTGGTTTCATTGACTGCTATGCACATGCTTCATTTACAATCAATATCAAAACACTGCTTATACCTAACATTCTGTGAATGCACATGTTTTTCAGTTTTGAAAAATTTGAAATATACTCAGTTCACTGACTGCTGTGCACTTGTTTTCACTTACAATCAATGTCAAAGCACTGGTTTTAACTAATTCTCTGAATGCAGTATGTACTTCACTTTTGAAAACTAAGCCAGACACTGGTTTCATTGATTGCTATGCACATAATTTCACTTTCAATCAATGTCAAAAACTGCTTTAACCTAATGCTCTATGAAACCATTATGTCCTTCAGTTTTGGAAACCTAGCCAGATAATGGTTTCATTCACTATGATGGACTTGTTTTAACTTACAGTCAATGTAAATAACTAGTTTAGCTTAATATTCTGTGAGAGTAGTATGTACTTCTGATTTGAAAACTAGGTCAGATAATGGTTTCTTTGACTGCTATGATCTTGTTATCACTTACAGTCCACATGAAAACACTGGCTTTACCTAATGCTCTTTTAATCCATTATGTACTACAGGTTTGGAAATGTAGCCAGATACTGGTTTCATTGACTAATATGCACTTGTTTTAACTTAAATTCTATGTCAATAACTGGTTTTATCTGACGTTCTGTGAAAACAGTATGTCCTTCAGTTTTGAAAACTAATTCATATAATGGTTTCATTGACTTTTATGCCCTTGTTTTCACTAAGAATCAATGTCAAAACATTGGTTTACTTAACACTCTTTGAAAGCCTTATGTCATCCAGTTCTGAACACAAAGCCAGATACTTGTTAATTGACTGCTATGCACTTGCTTTCACTTACAATCAATGTCAAAACTCTTGTTTTAAAAAAGCTCTGGGAATGCAGTATGTCATTAAGTATTGAAATCTAAGCCAGATACTTGTTTTGTTGACTACTTGCAAGTGTTTTCACTTACAATGACAAAACACTCATTTTACCTGATGCTCTGTGAAAACACTACGTGATTAAGTTTTGAAATCTAAGCCAGATACTGTTTTCATTCCCTGCTATGCACATGTTTTCACTTAAAATCAATGTCAAAGCACTGATTTTACCTAATGCTCTATTTATCCATTGGGTACCTCAGGTTTGAAAACGTACCAAGATACTGACTACCTTGACTACTATGCACTTGTTTTAACTTACAATCAATGTCAATAAACTGGTTTTACCTAATATTCTGTGAAAACAGTATTTCCTTCAGTTTTGAAAACTAAGTCAGGTACTCATTTTTGTCTACTATGCACTTGTTTTCATTACAATCAATGTCAAAACATGGGTTTTTCCTAACGCTCTTTGAAATCATTATGTCCTTCAATTATGGAAACTTAGCCAGATACTTTTTATTTGACTATTACGCACTTGGTATCACTTACAATCAATGCCAAAAAACTGGTTTGACCTAATGCTCTGTGAATACGGTATATTCTTCTCTTTTGAAATCTAAACCAGATACTGGTTATTTTTACTGCTATGCAATTGATTACACTTAAAATCAAAGTCAAAACACTGGATTTTATGAAATGCTCTGTGAATGCAGAATATAAGACAGTTTTGAAATCAAAGCCAGATACTGATACCAAAGACTGCAATGTGCTTCTTTCACTAAGAAACAATGTCAAATGCTCTGTGAATGTACTATGATCTCCAGTTTGGAAAATTAAGGCAGATGCTGCTACCAATGACTGAAATGTGCTTGTTTCACTTAATATCAATGTCAAAACACTGGTTTTACCTAGTGCTCTATAAAAGCAGTATGATCTACAACTTTGAAAAGCAAGACACATTCTGATTTTTTGATAGCTCTGCACTTTTTTTGTCTTACAATCAATGTGAATGCACTGGTTTTACCTAAACAATCTGTGAATGCAGTATGTCCTTCTCTTTTGAAATCATAGCCAGATAATTGTTTGATTGATTGCTCTGTACTTGTTTTCCCATACAATGAATGTCATATCCCTGGTTTCACTTAGTGCTCTGTAAAAGCAGTAAGTTCTTCAGTTTTGAAAACTAAGCCAGATACTGGTTTCATTGCCTGCTATGCGCATATTTTCACCTACAATCAATGTAAACACTGCTTTTACCTAACATTTTGTGAAAGCATTATGTTCTTCATTTTTGAAAACAAATCCAGATACTGGTTTTATTGACTGCTCTGCACTTGATTACGCTTAAAATCAATGTCAAAACATTGGTTTTACTTTGTGCTGTGAGAATTCAGTATGTTCTTCAGTTTTAAAAGCTAAGCCAGGTCTTGGTTTCATTGACTGCTAGGCACTTGTTTTCACTTAAGATCAATGTCAAAGAATGGTTTTTCATCGCAATCTAAGAAAGTTGTATGTTCTTTATAATTGCAAAACAAACCAGATCCAAGTTTCATTGACTGCTATGCACTTGTTTCACTTACAATCCATATCAAAACACTGGTTATACTTAACATTCTGTGAATGCACATGTTTTCCATATTTAAAAACTTAGAAATATACTGGTTCCACTGACTGCTCTGCATTTGATTTCACTTACAATCAATGTCAAAACACTGGTTTTAATTAATTCTCTGTGAATGCAGCATGTACTTCACTTTTGAAAACTAAGCCAAGACTGGTTTCATTGACTGCTATGCATATATTTTCACTTGCAATCAATGTCAAAACACTGGCTTAACCTAATGCTCTATGAAACCATTTTGTCCTTCAGTTTTGGAAACAGAGCCAGATACTGGTTTCATTGACTATGATGCACTTGTTTTAACTTACAATCACTGGCAATAAACTGCTTTTACCTAATGTTCCATGAAAGTGTATTTCCTTTTGTTTTGTAATAAAGTCAGATAATGGTTTCATTGACTGCTACAAACTCATTTTCACTTACAATCAATTTTAAAACACTGGATTTACCTAACACTCTCTGAATGTAGTATGTCCTTAGTTTTGAAAATTGAGCCAGAAACTGGTTTCATTGACTGCTATGCACTCGTTTTCACTTACAATCAATGTCAAAACATGGATTTTACCTAATGCTCTTTGAAAGCCTTATGTCTTCCAGTTTGGAAAACAAAGCCAGGTACTGGTTAATTGACTGCTATGCAGTTGATTTCACTTACAATCAGTGTCAAAACTCTGGTTTTACCTAATGCTCCGTGAATGCAGTATGTCATTATGATTGAAGTCTAAGCCAGATACTGGTTTTATTGAATGCTATGCACTACTTTTCAATTCTAATGAATGGGAAAACACTTGTCATATCTAATACTCTTTGAATGCAGTGTGTTCTTCAGTTTTGAAAAGTCAGCCAGATACTGGTCTTTGACTTCTATGCACTTGTTTTCACTTACAATCCTAGTTAAAACACTGGTTTTACTTCATCTCTTGAATGCCATAGTGATTCTCTTTTGAAAACTAAGCCAGGTAATGCATTCATTGGCAGCTATGCACTTGTTTTCACTAACAATCAATGACAAGACACTGGTCTTTTCAAATGCTCTTTGAAAACAATTTTCTCTTTTGAAAATTAAGTGATACACTGTTTTCATTGACTGCTATGCCCTTGCTTTCATATACAACCTTATCAAAACACTTGTTTTTTCAAACGCTCTGTGAATGCACTGTTCTTCAGTTTTGAAAATTAAGGCAGATACGGGATGAATGACTGCAATGTGCTTCTTTCACTTAAAATCAGTGTCAAAACACTGGTTTTACCTAATGCTCTGTAAAAACAGTATGATATGCAGTTTTGAAAACTAAGACACATATTGATTTCTTTGAAAGCTATGCACTTCCTTTCTCTTACAATCAATGTGAATACACTGGATTTACCTAAAAGTCTGTGAATTCAATATGTTATTCTGTTTGAAAACTAAGCCAAATCGTGGTTTCATTGATTGCTAGCCACTTGTTTTCATTTACAATTAATCTCAAACACGGGTTTTACCAAATTCTGTGAGAAAGCAGTATGTTCTTCTCTTTTGAAATCTAAGCTAGATTCTTGTTTGATACACAGCTCTGCACTTGTTTTCACATTCACATACAGTGGATGTCAAATCACTGGCTTCACGTATGCTCTATGAGTTTTTTCTTCAGTTTTGAAAACTCAGCTAGATACTGGTTTCATGCCTGCTGTGCACACGTTTTCACCTACAATCAATGTCAAACACTGCTTTTACCTCACAGTCTGTGAATGCAGTATGTCAATCATTTTGAAAACTAATCCAGATACTGGTTTCATTGATCACTCTGCTCCAGTTTACACTTAAAATCAATGTCAAAACCATATTAGCTAAATACACTTGTTTAAGCTTCAATCAATGTGAAGACATTCATTTTACCTAATATTCTATGAATGCAGTATATTTTTCAGTTTTGAAAACTAAGCCTGAACTGGATTCATTGACTTCTATGCTATTGATTTAACTAAAAACAGTGTCAAAACTCTGGTTTTACCTAAAGCTCTGTGAAAGCAATATTTCTTCAGATTTGAACACTAAAACAAATCCTGGTTTCACTGACTGCTATGCATGTCTTTTTGCTTACAATCAATTTCAAAACACAGCTGTGTGAATTAGCATGGCCTTCAGTTTTGAAAACAAAGCAACATAAGGATTTATTTGACACCTATGAAATTTTTTTCACTTACTATTAATGTGAATGCACTGGTTTTACCTGAATGTCTGTGAATGCATTATATTATTCAGCTGTGAAAACTAAGCCACCTCCTGGTTTCATTGTTTGCTATGCACTTGCTTTCATGTACAATCAATCTGAATACCCAGGTTTTTTCAACTACTCTATTATTGTAGTGTGTTCTTGAATTTTGAAAATTAAGCCAGATACTGGTTGTAATGACTGAAATGTGCTTGCTTCACTTAAAATCAATGTCAAAACACTGGTTTTACCTAATGTTCAGTAAAAGCAGTATAACCTACAGTTTGGAACTAAGAAACATACCGATTACTTTGAAAGCTCTGCAATGCTTTTCAATTACAATCAATGTGAATACACTGGTTTTATGTAATGGTCTGTGAATTCAGTAAGTTATTCTGTTTTGATAACTAAGTCAAGTCATGGTTTCATTGACTCTATGCACTTGTATTCACTTACTATTAAGTCAAACACTGGTTTTACCTAATGCTGTGAGAAAGCAGTATTTTCTTTTGATTTGAAAACTAAGCCAGATACTGGTTTTATTGACCTCTATGACTTGTTTTAACTCACAACCTATATCAAAACACTGGTTTTACCTAACTCTCTGTGAATTCAGAATGTCCTTCATGTTTGAAACCTAAGTCAGATACTGGATTTTTTGACTGCTATGCACTTGTTTCCATTTACAATCAATCTTAAAAACATGGGTTTAGCTAATGTTCTGTAGGAGCAGCATTTTGTTCAGATCTGAAAACTAAGAAGATACTAGTAACTTTGACTGCTGTGCAGATCTTTTCACTTACTATCAATGACAAAATACTGGTTTTACATAACACTCTTTGAAAGCAGTATGATCTTCAGTTTTGAAAACTAAGAAACAATCTAGTTTCATAGACTGCTATGCACTTGTTTTCACTTACAATCAATGTCAAAACATTGGTTTAACCTAATGCTCTATGAATAAGGAATGTTTTTATGTTTTGAAAACTAAGACACATCAGGGTTTCATTGATTGTTATGAACTTATTTCACTTGCAACCAATGTGAAAATCTGGTTTTACCAAAAGCTCTGTGAATGCAATATTGTCTTCAGTTTGATTAATTAAAAAAGACACTGGTCATTTACTGCTCTGCACATATTATCACTTCCAATAAATGTCAAACACTGTTTATACCTAAATCTCTGTGAAAGCAGTATGTTCTTCTGTTTGAATATTAAGCCAGTTACTGGTTTCAATGACTGTTTTGCACTTGTTTTCACTTACAACCCATGACAAACACGGGTTTTACATAATGTTTTGTGGATATGGCATGTTCTCCTTTTTTGGATACTAAGCCAGATAATGGTTTTACTGGCTGTTATGTTTGTGTTTTCACTTACAATCAATACCAAAACACTTGTTTTACTTAATCTTCTGTGAATTCCATAAGTTCTTCAGGTTTGAAAATTAGCCACATACTGGCTTTATCGACTGCTATGAACTTGTTTTCCCTTACATTCAATGTAAAACCCTGGTTTTATTTAATGCTCTGTGAATGCAGTTTGTCCTTCAGTTTTGAAAATGAAGCCAGATTACTATTTCATTGACTGCTATGCATTTGTGTTCATTTACAATGAAGTTCAAAACACTGGTTTTACATAATGCTCTGTGAATGCAATATGATTTTCAGTTTTGAAACCTAATCCAGATATTGGTTTCATTGATTTCTATACAATTGTTTTCACTTACAATCAATATCCAATTACTGATTTAACTTAATACACTGTGAATGCAGTATGTCCAACTGTTTTGAAAACTAAGGAAAATACTGATTTCATTGAAAGTTATGCATTTCTTTTCTCTTACAGTCAATGTCAAAACACTGGTTTTACCTAAAGCTCTGTGAATGAAGTATATAATTGAGTTTTGAAAACTAGGCTACATCCTTGTTTCATTGACTGCTATGGAATTATTTCACTTACAATCAATATCAAAACACTGGTTTTACCTAATGCTCTATGTAAACAGTATGTTATTCAGTTTTGAAAACTAAGCCAAATCCTGGTTTCATTGACACTGTGCACTTGTTATAACTTAGAATCGTGGTCAAAACACTGGTTTTACCTAATGCTCTATCAAAACAGTAGTTTTTGCTTTTTAAAAACCAAGCTACAAACTGATTTGATTCACTGTTATGCCCATGTTTTCACTTGCAATCTATGTCAAAACAGTAGTTTTTTCTAACACTCTGTGACAGTACTATGTTTCTCAATTTTCAAACCTAAGGCATGTACTTCTTTTATTGACTGCTATGCACTTATTTTCACTAAAATCAATGTCAAAACACTGGTTATCCCCAACGCTCTGAGAATGCAGAATATTTTTCAGTATTGAAAACCAAGACAGCTAGTGCTGTCATTGACTCTGATGCACTGTTTTCACTTAAAATCATTGTCAAAACCTTGGTTTTATGTAATGCTCTGAGAATGCAGTATGTCCTTGAGATTCCACAACTAAGCCAGATAATGGTGTCATTGACTGCTATGAACTTGATTTCACATACAATCAATGTCAAAATATGAATTTTATCTAATGCTCTTTGAAAGCATTATGTCCTTCAGTTTTGAAAACAAAGCCAGACACAGCTTAATTGACTGCTGTGCACTTGATTTCACTTATAATCAATGTCACACAATGTCTTTACCTAACACTTGGTGAATGCAATATATTTTTCAGTTTAAAAACTAAGCTAGATACTTCTTTCATTGACAGCTATGCATTTGTTTTCACTTACAATCAGTGTCAAAACACTAGTATTTTCTAACTCTGTGAAAACAGTATTTTCTACAATTTTGAAATCTAAGCCAGATCCTGGTTTAATTGACTGCTATGCACTTGCTTTCATATACAATCAATGTCAAAACACTGATTTTACCTAATGCTCTGTAAACTCAGTATGATCTACAGTTTTGAAAACTAAGACATATACTGATTTCATTGAAATCTGTGCACTTCTTTTCACTTATATTCAACATAAATATACTGATTTTACCAAATGCTCTGGGAATGCAGTATATTCTTAGGTTTTTAAAACAAAGCCAGATACTCATTTCATTGAATTCAATGCATCTGTTTACACTTACAATCCATGTCAAAACAGTGGTTTTACCTAACGCTCTGTGAATCCAGTACATACTTCAGTTTTGAAAAGTAAGCTGGATACTGGTTTCATGCACTGTGCTGCCATTTTTTTTTCGCTTAAAATCAATGCCATAACACAGGTGTGACCTAATGCTCTGTGAATGCATTATGTCCTTCATTTTGTAAACTAAGCCAGATACTGCTTTCATTGACTCTGATGTATATGTTTTCATTTACAATCAATATCAAAACACTGGTTTTACTTAACAATCTGTGAACGCAGTATGTCTTTCTATTTTGAAATCTAAGATAGATACTTTTTTGATTGACAGTTCTGCATTTGTTTTCACATACAATGAATGTAAAATCACTAGTTTCACCTAATGCTCTGTGAAAGTAGTATGTTTTGCAGTTTTGAAAACTAACCCAGAGACTGGGTCATTGACTGTTATGCACTTGTTTTCACTTACAATTAATGTCAAAACACTTTTTTATGCAATGGTCAGAGATGTAATTTGTCCCTCTGTTTTGATAAGTAAGGCAGATACTCTTTCATTGACTGCCATGCACTTATTTTCACTTATAATCAATGTAAAAACCTTGGTTTAACCTCATGCTCTGTTGATGGGGTATCTTACTCATTTTTGAAAAATATGCAAGATTCTGCTTTCATTGACTGCTATGCACTTCTTTTCACTTACAATCAATGTCTAAACATTGGTTTTTTCTAATACTCTGTAAAGGAAGTATTTTCCTCAGTGTTGAAAACTGAGCCACATACTGGTCTCTTGATTGTTATGCACTTGTTTTCACTAACAATCAATTTAAAAACACTGGTTTTACCTAACATCCTGTGAATGCAGTATGTTCCTCAGATTTGGAACTAAGACAGACACTGTTTTCATTGACTGCAAGGCACTTAATATCACTTCCAATACATTTCAAAACACTGGTTATACCTAATGCTCTGTGAAAACTGTATGTTCTTCTGTTGGAATATTAAGCCAGTTCCTGTTTTCATTGACAACTCTGCACTTGTTTTCACTTACAATTCATTTCAAAACACTGGTTTTACATATGCTTTGTGAATACGGATACTCATCTTTTTTTAATAACATGACAGATAGCGGTTTCATTGACTGCTATGCATATGTTTTCAGTTACATTCACTATCAAAACACTTGGTTTACCTAATGCTCTATGATTTACATAAGTTCTTCAGTTTTGAAAATTAACCAGATACTCGTTTCATTGACTGCTATATACTTGTTTTACATTACAGTCAAAGTCAAAACCCTGGTTTATTTAATGTTTTGTGAATGCAGTATGTTCTTCAGTTTTGTAAACTAAGCCATTGAGTGCTATGCATTTGTTTTCACTTATAATTTAGTGTCAAAACACTGATTTTATCTAATGCTTTGTGATTGCAGTATGTTGTTCAGTTTTGGAAATTAAACAAGCTATTGGTTTCATTGAATGTTTTCACTTAAAATCAATGTCAAAACACTGGTTTTACCTAATGCTCTGAGATGCATTAGTTTTGAAAACTAAGCCAGATATTCTTTATTTGTCTATTATGCACTTGTTTTCACATACCATCAATGTCAAAGCAGTGGTTTTACCTAATGCTCTCTGAATGAAATATGGTCTTCAGTTTGGTAAAATAAGCCAGATATTGGTTTCATTGACTTCTATACATTCATTTTCAAGTTTGATCAATGTTAAAACCCTTGTTTTACCTAATGCTTTGTTAATGCTGTATGTCTTTATGTTTTGAAAACAAAGCTAGATACTGGATTCATTGACAGATATGCACTTCTTTTCACTAATAATCAATGTCAAAACTCTGATTTTACATTACACCCTGTGATTGCAGTGTGATATTCAGTTTTGAAAAGTAAACCAGGTCATGGTTTCACTGACAGCTATACACTTGTTTCCACTTACAATCAATGTCAAAAACCTGTTTTTACCTAAAACTCTTTTAATGCAGTATAATCTTCAGTTTTCAATACTAATCCAGATACTGGTTAAATTGACTGTTATTCATTTGTTTTCCCTTAAACTCAATGTTAAAACATTTGTTTTACCAAATGCTCTGTGAATGCAGCAGTTCCTTATGTTTTGAAAACTAAGGCAGACACTTATTTCAGGACAGGAAAGCTCTTGTTTTCACTTACTATCAATGTCAAAACACGGATTTTAATTAACACTCTGTGAATGCAGTATGTTACTCAGTGTTGAAAACTAAGCTGGATCCTGGTTTAATTGACTGCTATGCACTTTTTTTCACTTACAATGAAAACACTGGCTTTACTTAATGCTTTGCGAATGCAGTATGTCCTTCAGTTATGAAAACTAAGCCAGATATTGTTTTCATTGACTGCTATGCAGTTATTTAAACTTACAATCAATGTCAAAACACTGATTTTCCTTAACACTTTGTAAATGATGTATGTTATTCATTTTAAAAAACTAAGCTAGGTATTGGTTTCATTGACTGTTATGCACTTGTTTTTACCTACAATCAATGCCAAAACGCTGTATTTACCTAATGCTCTATGAATGCAGCAAAATTTTCAGTTTTGAAAACTAAGCAGAGACTGGTTTCATTGGTTATTATGAACATGTTTTTATTATCAGTGCAAAACACTGCTTGCATCTATTGCTGTGTGAATGCTCTATGTCCTTCAGGTTTGAAAACTAAGACAGAAAATTGTTTCATTGACTGCTATGCACTTGTTTTCACTTACAATGTCAAAACACTGGTTTTACCGAATGTTCTATGAATGAAGTATGTTCTTCAGTTTTGAAAATTTTAAAAGCTATTGGTTTCATTGACTGTTATCTGCTTGTTTCCACTTACAGTCAATGTCAAAACACTGTTTTTTTCTGAACGTTCTGTGAATGTAATAGGGTCTTCAGTTTGATAAACTATGACTGACACTGGTTTCATTGACTGCTATGCACTTCTGTTCACTTGTTATCAATGTGAAAACACTGGGTTTACCTGTTGCTCTGAGATACAGTTTGTCCTTCATTTTTGAAACTTAAGCCAGATATTCTTTCATGACTGCTATGCACTTGTTTTCACTTACTATCAATGTCATAACACTTTTTTTACCTAACACTCTGTGAATGCCATAAGTTCTTCAGTTTTGAAAATTAACTGCACACTGGTTTCATTGTTAGCTCTGCACTTCTTTTCACTTACAATCAATGTCAAGACACTGATTTTATCTTATGATCTGTGAATGCAGTATGTTATTCAATTTTGGAAACTAAGTGATATCCTGGTTTCATTGACTGCCATTCATTTGATTACCCTTAGAGTGAATGTCAAAACACAAGTTTACCTAATGCGCTGTGAATGCAGAATATTCTTCAGTTTTGAAAATTAAACACATTCTGGCATTATTCACTGCAATGTACTTGATTTCATTTACAATAAGTTTCAAAACATTGTTGATACATAACATTCTGTAAATGCATTATGACCTTCAATTTCAAAACTAAGCTAATAATTCTTTCCTTGACTGCCATGCACTTGTTTTCTCTTACAATCAATGTCAATACATGAGCTTTACCTAACACTCTGTGAATGCAGTATGTTTTTCATTTTTGAAACCAGAGTCAGACACTGGTTTCATTGACTGCTATTCAGTTGTATATACTTACAATCAATGTAAAAACTCTAGATTTACCTAATGCTCTGTGATTGCATTTTGTCTTCAGTTTTGAAAACTAAACACTTACTGGTGTTTCACTTACAATCAGTGTAAAAACACTGGCTTAAGCTAATTACCTGTGAATGCAGTATGGCCTTAAGTATGGTAAACTAATCCAGATACTGATTTCCTTGAGTGCTCTGCCCTTCTTAACACTTACAATCAATGTCAAACCTCTGGTTTTACCTAATGCTCTGCGAATGCAGTACATTATTCAGTCTTGAAAACTAAGCCAGATCCTGGTTTCCTTGATGCTATGCACTTGTTGTCACTTAAAATCAATGTCAAACACTTGATTTAACAAATGCTCTGTGAATGCAGTATGACTTTCAGCTTCAAAACTAAGCTAATAATGCTTTCATTGACAGCCCTGACTTGCTTTTTCTTACAATCAATGTAAAATCTGGCTTTACCTAACACTCCATGAAAACAGAATATTCTTAACTTTTAAAAACAAGAAGGCATTGCTTTCATTTACTGCTATGAGTTGTTTTCACGTACTATCAATATCAAAACACTGGTTTTATCTATTGCTCTGAGATTCAGTTTGTCCTTCAGTTTTGAAAATTGGGCCAGGATCTCTTTCATTGACAGCTATGCACTTGATTTCACTTAAAGTCAAGTCAAAATAATGTTGTTTTTTTTTTGGTAAGGCATTATGAATGCAGTAAGTTTTTCAGCTGTGAAAACTAAGTCAGATGCTGGTATCATTGACTGCTAGGCATTTTTTCCCTAACAATCAATGACACAACAATGGTTTTGCCTAACACTCTGTGAATGAATATATTTTTCAGATTTGAATGCTAAGCCAGATATGGGGTAATTGACAGTCATTCATTTGTTTTCCCTTACATTCAATATTATAACACTGGTTTAAACTATAGCTCTGTGAATGATGTATGTTCTTCAGTTTTGAAAACTAAATGATACTTTTTTCCTTGACTGCTATGCACTTATTTTCACTTACAATCAATGTCAAAACACTGGTTATACCTAATGGTCTGTTAATGCAGTATGTTCTTCAGTTTTCAAAACTAAGGCAGATACTGGGTTCATTCACTGATATGCACTTGTTTTCACTTGCAATCAATGTCAAAACACTGGTATTCCTAACACTCTGTGAATGCAATATGGTCTTCATTTTGGTAAATTTAGCCAGATACTGTTTTTATTGCCTACTATGCACTTGTTTTCACTTACTATCTGGGTCAAAACACTGGTTTTACCTAATGCTGTCTGATGCAGTTTCTCCTCCAGATTTGAAAACTAAGCCTAATCTCATTCAGTGATTTTATGCACCTTTTTTCACTTACAATCAAAGTTAAAACACTGGTTTTACCTAACACTCTGTAAATGCAATATGTTATTCAGTTTTTAAACAATGACAGGTCCTGGAGTCATTGAGTATTATACAATTTTTTTCACTTACAATCAATGTCAAATCCCTGGTTTTATCTAATGCTTTGTGAATGCGGTATGACCTTCAGTTTAGAAAACAAACTAAGTTAGGTACTAATTTTATTAACTTCTCTGCTCTTGTTTTCACTTACAATCCATGTCAAATCTCTGGTTTTTACAAATGCTCAGTGATTGCAAAATGATATTCAGTTTTGAAAACTAAACCAGTGCCTGCTTTCATTGACTGCTTTGAACTGGTTTACACTTAAAAAATCACTGACCAAATACTGGTTTTACATAAGGTTCTGTAAATGCAGTATATGCTTCCTTTCTGAAAACTAAGACAGATAATGATTTCATTGACTGCTATGCACTTATTTTCACTCACTCTCAATGTAAAAACACGGGTTAAACCTAATGCTCTATGAATGCAGTATGTTCTTCACTTTTCAAAATAAGCCAGGTACTGTTTTCATTGCCTGGTATGCACTTGTTTTCACTTTCAATCAATGTCAAAATAAGCCAGATCTGGTTTCATTCACTGATATCCACTTTTTTTAAATCTTACAATAAATGTCAATACCCTGGTTTTTCCTAATGTTATGTAATGCAGTTTGCCCTTCAGTTTTGAAAACTAAACCACATATTCCTTCAGTGAGTTTTGTGCACTGGTTTTCACTTACAATCAATTTCAAAGCACTGGTTTACCAAATATTCTCTGAATATGGCATGTTCTTCAGTTTTTGTTAAAAGCTAGATACTGGATTTATTGGCTTCTATCTATGTTTTCACTTACAATCAATGTCCAAACATAGATTTTACTTAATGGTTTGTAAATACCATAAGGTCTTGATTTTGAAAATTAAACAAATATTTTTGGTATATTGACTGCTATGCAATAGTTACTACTTAAAAACAACGCCTAAAACTATTTTTTTCTAAAGATTGGAATGCAGTAAGTTCTTGAGGTTTGAAAACTAAGCCAGATTATGGTTTCATTGATTGCTTAGTATTGTTTTCACTAAGAATCAATGACAAAACACTGGCTTTACCAAAGATTCTGTGAATGCAGTATATTCTTCAGTTTTGAATACTAATCCAGATACTGGTTACATTGACTGCTATTCACTTGTTTTCCTTTAAAACCAATGTTAATTCAATGGTTTTAACTAATGCTCTGTGAGTGATGTATGTTCTTCAGTTTTAAAAAATAAGCAGTTACTTATTTCACTGACTGCTATGCACTTGTTTTCACTTACAATCAGTGTCAAAGCTCTGGTTTTACCTAATGCTTTGAGAATGCTCTATGTTTTTCAGTTTTGAAAATTAACAGCATTGTGGTTACTTTGACTGTTATGCACTTGTTTTCACTACATTCAATATCAAAACACTGGTTATACCTAATGGTCTGTGAATGCAGTATGTTCTTTAGTTCTCAAATCTAAGCCAGATACTGGTTCCATTGACTGCTATGCATTTGTTTTCACTTACAATCAATGTCAAAAACTGGCTTTCCTAATGCTCTGTGAATGCAATATGGTCATCAGTTTGGTAAACTAAGCCAGGCCCTGGTTTCATTTACTGCTATGCTCTTGTTTTCACTTACAATTAATGTCAAAACACTCGTTTTACCTAATGCTCTGTGAAATCAGTATGTTCTTCAGTTTTCAAAACTAAAGCTTGTTAATGGTTTCATTCACTGCTATACACTTGTTTTCACTTACAATCAATGTAAAAACACTGTTTTTATTTAATACTCTGAAAGGCAGTTTGGAACCACACTTTTGGAAATTAAGCCAGATATTCATTGAATACCACACACTTCTTTTCACTTATAATCTATGTAAAAACACTGGTTTTACCTAATGCTCTGTGAATACATATGGTGTTCAGTTAGGTCAACTAAGCAAGATACTGGTGTCATCGACTGCTATCGACTGCTTTTCACATACTATCATGTCAATAACCTGGCTTTACAGCATGCTCTGTGAATGAAGTGTGTTATTCATTTTTTGAAAACTTAGCCAAATTCTGGTTTCATTGACTGAAATGCACTTGTTTTCACTAGCACTCAATGTCAAAAAACTAGTTTTATCAATTGCTCTGTGAAAGGAATTATTTCTAAGGCTTTCTAAACAAACCAGGTACTGGTTTCATACACTGCTATGCACTTGTTTTCACTTACAGTCAATATTAAAACATGGGTTTTTCTAATGCTCTGTGAATCAGGTATATTCTTTCTTTTTGAAAAATAAGCCACATACTGGTTTCTTGATTTTTATTCACTTGTTTTCACTTACAATCAATATCAAAACACTGGCTTACCTAATGCTCTGTGAATGCAATACAGTCTTCAGTTTGGTAAATTAAAAAGCACACTGGTTTCATTGACTGATATGCATATATTATCATTTCCAATCAATGTCAAAACACTGGTTATACCTAACACTTTGTGAAAGCACTATGTACTTCAGCTTGGAAAATAAGCCAGATACTGGTTTCATTTACTGCTATGCTCTTGTTTTCACTTACAATCAATGTCAAAACTGTGGTTATACCTAACGATCTGTGAAAACAGTATGTTCTTCAATTTCAAAATTGAGCCAGTTACTTGATTCATTGACTGCTATGCACTTGTTTTCACTTACGATCAATGCCATAACATGGGATTAATGTAATGTTCTGGTAATATGGCATGTTCTTCATTTTTGAATACTAAGACAGATACTGGTTTCATTAACCTCTGTACACATGTTTCTACTTACATTCAATGTCAGCACACTTGTTTTACCTAACTCTGTGAATGCCATAAGTTCTTCAGTTTTGAAAATTAAGTACACACACTTTTTATTGAGTGCTATGAATTTGTTTTAATTTAAAAACAATGTCAAAACAGTGGTTTTACCTAACACTAAGTGAATGCAGTATGTTCTTTAATGTTGAATACTAAGCCAGATACTGGTTACATTAACTGCTATTCACTTGTTTTTCATTACACTTAATGTTAAAACACTGGTTTTATCTAATGCTTTGGGAATGCAGTATGTTCTTCAGTTTTGAAAAATAAGGCAGATACTGGTTTCATTGACTGCAAAATACATGTTTTCACTTACAACAAGATAAAAACTCTTGATTTACCTAAGGCTCTGTGCATGCAATATGGTCTTCAGTTTGGTAAACTAAGCCAGATACTGGTTTCATTGACTATTATGCCCTTGTTTTCACTTACAATCAATATCAAAACACTGGTTTTGCCTAATGCTCTCTGAATGCTCTATGTTCTTCAGTTTTGAAAATTAACAACATAGTGGTTACTATGACTGTTATGCACTTGTTTTCACTACATTCAATTGTCAAAACGCTGGTTTTACCTAATGCTCTGTGAATGCAATGTGGTTTTCATTTTAGTAAACTAATCAGATCCTGGTTTCACTGAATGCTATGCACTTGTTTTCATTTACAATCAATGTGAAAACACTGGCTTTCCCTAATGCTTGGTGAAAGTACTATGGTGTTCAGTTTTCAAAATTAAGCCAGATACTGGTTTCATTGACTGATATCACATGTTTTCACTTACAATCAAGGACCAAACACTGCTTTACTAATACTGTGTGAATGCAATATATCCTTCAATTTTGAACACTAAGCACAAACTGATTTCTTTTACATCTATGCACCTCTTTTCACTTACAATGTGAATACACTGGCTTTACTGAATGGGCTGTGAATGCAGTATATTATTCAGTTTTGAAAACTAAGCCAGATCATGGTTTCATTTACTGTCATGCACTTGTTTTCACTTACAATGAACGTCAAAACACTGGTTTTACCTAACACCCTATGAAAGCAGTAGGTTATTCAGATTTGAAACCAAACCAGATCTTCATTTCATTGACTGCTATGCACATGTTTTCACATACAATCAATGTCAAAATGCCTGTTTAAATGCTGTTTAAAAGCAGAATGTTCTTCACTTTAGTAAACAAAGCCAGATAATGATTTCATTGACTGATATGCTCTTGCTTTCACTTAAAATCAATGTCAAAATAGTGGTTTTACCAAATGCTGTGTGAATGCAGTATGATCTTCAGTTTTGAAACTAAGCCAGATACTGATTTCATTGACTGCTATGCATTTATTTTAATTTACAATCAATATAAAAACCCTGGTTTTATCTTACTGTCTGTGAATGCATTATGTTCTTTAGTTTCAAAAAATATGCCAGACCCTTGTTTCTTTGACTGCTATGCACTTGCATTCACTTACATTCAGTTTCAAAATCCTGGTTTTGCCTAAAAATATGTGAAAGTAGTAAGATATTCAGTTTTGAAAACAAAGCCTTCTTCTGCTGTCATAGTCTGCTGTGCACTTGTTTTAATTTACAAACAATGTCAAAACACTGGTTTCTTCTAACACACTGTGAATGCACTATATTCTGCACTTTTAAGCATTAAGCCAGATAGTGACATCATTGACTGCTTTTCAGCTGTTTTCACTAAAAATCAGTGTCAAAACACTGGAGATACCTAACACTCATTTAATAAAGTATGTTCTTTAGTTTTGAAAACTAAGTGAGATACTGGTTTCATTGACTGCTATGCAAATCTTTTCACTTAAAATCAATGTCAAAACCCTCGTTTTACCTAATGCTCTTAGAATGAAGAATATCCTTCAATTTTGAATACTAAGCAAGATACTGTTTTTATTCTTTGCTATGCACTTATTTTCACATACAATGCTCTGTATATGCAGTATGTTACTCAATTTTGAAAACAAAGACTGATCCTGTTTTCATTGACAGCTATCACTTGTTTTCACTTACAACCAATGTCAAAACACTTCTTCACTAATGCTCTGTGAATGCAGTGTGTTCTCCAGTTTTGAAATTAAGCCACATCTTGTTTTCATTGTGTGTTATGCACTCTTTTTCACTTACAATCAATGTCAAACACATGGTTTCACCTAATGATCTGTGAAAACAGTATTAACTTCAGATTTTAAAACCTAACCAGATCCTGGTTTTATTGTCTGCTATGCACTTGTTTTCGTTTACAATCAATGTAAAACACTTGTTTAACTAACGGTCTGTGAATGCAGTATGTCCTTCAGTTTTGAAAACTAAGCACGTACTGAGTTTTTTGACAGCTATGCACTTATTTTCACATACAATAAATGTGAAAACACTGGTTTTACCTACCGACCTGTGAATGCAGTCTGTTATTCAGTTCTGAAAACTAAGCCAGTTAATCATTTCATTGACTGTTATGCACTTCTTTTCACTTACAATCAATGGCAATTCATTGGTTTTTCTAATGCACTGTGAATGCAGTATGTTTGGCAGTATTGAACACTAAACCAGCTACTGACTTCATTGAGAGGTATGCTCTTTTTTCACTAAGAATCTATGTAAAACACTGGCTTAACCTAATCCTCTGTAAATGCAGTATGTTCTTCAGCTTTGAAAACTAAGTCAGATATTGGTTTCATTGACTCTTGTGTATGTGTGTACACTTACAATCAATGTCAAAACACTGCTTTTATCTAACACCCTATGTATGCAGTATGTTATTCAGTTTTGAAAATGAAGCCAGATAATGCTTTCATTGACTGCTATACACTTGTTTTCACTTAGAACCAAAGTGAAATCACTGGTTTAACCTAATGTTCAGTGAATGAGGTATGTCTTTAAGTTTTGAAAACTAAGCCATAAAGTGGATTTATTGAATGCTTTGCACTTATTTTCACTTATAATCACTGTCAAAACACTGTTTTTCCCTTAAGCTCTGTGAATGCATTATGTACATCAGTTTTAAATCTGGATAAATACTGGGTTATTAACTGCTATGCACTTGTTTTTACTTCCAAACAATGTCAAGACCCTGGCTTTGCCTAACACTCTGCGAATGCAGTATGTCTTTCATGTTTGTAAACTAAGCATGATACTGGTTTCATTGAATGTTGTGCAGTTCTTTACACTTACAATCAATGACAAAACACTGGGTTTACTTCAGTCTTGGTGAATGCAGCATGTTATTAAATTTTGTAACCTAAACCAGATGCTGGTTTCATTGAATACTATGCACTTGTTTCCACTTATATTCATTGTTAGAACGCTCTTTTTATATAATGCTATGTGAATGCAATATGTTCTTCCATTTTGATACTAACCCTGATGCTGGTTTCATTATGTTCTATGCACTTGTTTTCACTTGCAATCAATGTCAAACTGTGGTTTTACCTAATGATCTGTGAAAGAGGTAAATTCTTCAGATTTGAAAACCAAACCAGATCTGGTTTCCTTGACTGCTATGAAGTTGTTTTCACTTAAAATTATTGTGAAAACACTGGTTTTACATAACACTCTGTTTATGAAGTATGTCCTACAGTTTTGAAAATAAGCAAGATACTGGTTTCATTGACTGCTGTGAAATTGTTTCCATGAACCTTCAAAATCAAAACCCCGGTTTTACCTAAAGCTCTGTGAAAGCAGTATGTGGTTTAGTTTTGAAAACTAAGCCAGATACTGGTTTTTTTCTTGCTATGAAGACGTTTTCACTTATAATCAATGTCAAAACACTGGTTTTACTGAATGCTCTGTGAATGGAGTAAGTACTTCAGATTTGAAATCTAAGACAGGTTCTGCTTTCATTGACTGCTAAGCACTTGTTTTCACTTACAATCAATGTCAAACACTGGTTTGACCTAACACTATGTGACAGCAGTCTGTTTTTCATTTTTGGAAATAAAGTGAGATACTGGTGTCATTTTCTGTTACTCATTAGTTTTGTATTACAATCAATGTCAAACCATGGTTTACCTAATGATCTGTGAAAGAAGTAAGTTCCTAAGATTTGAAAACCAAACCAGATCTGGTTTCCTTGACTGCTATGCACTTGTTTTCACTTACATGAATGTAGCATGTTTTTCAGTTTTAAAAACTAAGCTGGTTTTACCTTCCACTCTCTGATGGCAGTGTGATGTTCTGTTTTGAAAGTTAAGCCAGTTATGATTTTGTTGAAGGCAATGCACTTGTTTTCATTTACAAACATTGTAAGTGATTAACTAATGCTCTGTGAATGCAGTATGTTCTTCATTTTTCAAAACTAATCAGATACTGTTTTCATTCATGGATATGCACTTGGTTCAATTACAATCAATGTAAAAAATTAGTTTTACCTAATGCTAGGTGAAAGCAGTATGATGTTCAGTTTTGAAATTTAACCCAGATACTGGTTTCATTGACTGCTATGCACTTGTTTTCACTTACAATGTCAAAACACTGGTTTAAATAGTGCACTGTGAGTGCAGGATGTCCCTCAGTTTTGAAACCCAAGCACATACTAAATTCTTTTCACTTAAAATCAATGTGAATACACTGGTTTTACCTAAAAGACTGTGAATGCAGTATGCCATTCCGTTTTGAAATCTAAGGTAGATCATGGTTTCATTGACTGCTATGCACTTGTTTTCACTAACAATCCATACCAAAACACCGGTTTTACCTAATGCACTCTAAATGCAGTATTTTTTCCAGGTTAGAACTCTAAGCCAGATAATGATATCATGGACTGCTATAGACTTTTATTCACTAACAATCTATGTCAAATCACTGGAATTACCTCTTGATCTGTGAATTCAGTATGTTCTTCAGATTTGAAACCAAAGCCAGGTACTGGTATTATGGACTGCTATGCACTTCTTTTCACTTACAATCAATGTCAAAACACAGTTTTTACCCAACACTCTGTGAATGCAGTTTGACCTTCAGTTTTGTAAACTAAGCCTGATTCTAGTTTCCTTTACTGCTTTTCTGTTGTTTTCACTTACAACTTATGTCAAAACACTGGTTTTACCTAATGCACTGTGAATTCAGTATGTTAATCAATTTTGTAAACTAAATAAGATACTGGTTTCACTAATTGCTATGCACTTTTTTCACCTACAATCAATGTCAAGTCACTGGTTGTACCTAAAATGCCTTGAATGCAGTATGTTCTTCAGTTTCAAAACTAAGCCAGATCAGGCTTTCATTGGCTGCTCAACATTTGTTTTCACTTACAACCAATGTCAAAACACGGGTTTTACCTAATATTTAGTGAATGTGGTATGTCCTTCATTTTGAAATCTAAGCCAGATACTGAATTTATTGACTGTTTTGCACTTACTTTCATTTACAATCAATGTCAAAGCATGATTTACCTAATGATCTGTGAAAGCAGAGTTTTCATCAGATTTGAAAACCAAACCAGATCCTGGTATCCTTGACTGCTTTGCATTTGTTTTCAGTTAAAATCAAGGTCAAAACACTGGTTTTTGTTAATGCTTCTGAAAGCTATATGTAATTCAGAGTTGGAAACTAAACCAGAGCCTGGTTTCACTGTCTGCTATGCACTTGTTTTCAGTGACAATCAATATCAAAACCCTGGTTTTACTTAATGCTCTCTGAATGTAGTATGCTATTCTAATTTGTAAAATAAGCCAGATCCTGGTTTCATTGACTGCTATGCACTTGTTTTCACTAACAATCAAGGTCACAACACTGTTTTTATCTAACACTTCTTAAAGCAGTATGATCATCTGTTTTAAAAATTAAGCTACAAATTGGTTTCATTGATGGCTAAGCATTTGTTTACATTTACAATGGTTGTCAAAATAATGATTTTATCTAACGTTCTTTGAATGCAGTATGTACTTCCATTTCAAAAATTATGCCAGATACTGGTTTTGCTGACTGCTATGCAATTGATTTCACTTACAATGTAAAAACACTGCTTAAACCTAATGCTCTGTGAATGCAGTATGTCCTACTGTTTTGAAAACTAAGAAGATACTGGGTCATTGACTGCTCTGAACTTGCTTTCATGAGAATTCAAAATCAAAACCCTGTATTTATCTAAAGCTCTGTGAAAACAATATGTTTTTAGTTTTGAAAACTAAGCCAGATAATAGTATCATTGACTGCTATGCACATGTTTTCACTAACGATCAATGTCAAAGCACTGGGTTTGCTGAATGCTCTGCGAATGCTGTCAATTTTTCAATTTTGTAATCTAAACCAGATTCTGAGTTCATTGACTGCTTTTCACTTGTTTTCACTAACAATCAATGCAAAACACTATTTTTGCCTAATGGTGTGTAAATGAAGTATGTCCTTCAGTTTTGAAAACTAAGCCATTACTGGTTTCATTCACTTCTATGACTTGTTTTCACTTACAAACCATGTCAAAACACTGGTTTTACCTAATGGACTGTGAATGTAGCATGTTTTTCAGTTTTAAAAACTAAGCCAGATAGTGCTTTCATTGATTGTGATTCTCTTATTTTTTCTTAAAAACGGTGTCAAAACAGTGGTTTCCCATAAAGCTCTGTGAATGTAGTGAGTACTCCTATTTTGAAAACTAAGCCAGATTCTTGTGATTGACTGCTCTGTATTTGTTTTCACATACAATGAATGTGAAAACACTGCTATTACCTAAAGCTCTGCAAATGCAGAATGCTCCAAGTTTTTAAAACTAAGTGAGATACAGGTTTCATTGACTGCAATGTACTTCTTTTCACTTACAATCCATGTCAAAACACTGTTTTTACCTAATGCCCTGTGAATGCAGTATGTTATTCAGATTTGAGAACTAAGCCAGATTCTGGTTTCATTGACTGCTATACACTTGTTTTCACTTACAATGCATTTCAAGACACTGGTTTTACCTAACTCTCTGTGAAAACAGTAGGTCATTCAGTTTTGAAATCGAAGCCAGATACTGGTTTCTTGACTGCTGCGCAATTGTTTTCACTTACAATGTCAAAACACTGGTATTACCTAATGCTCTGTGAAAGCAGTACGCCTTCAGATTTCTAAACTAAGCCTGAACTGGACTCCAAGATGGCTATGCCTTGTTTTCACTTACAATAAATGTCAAAACACTGATTAACCCTTATGCTCTGTCAATGCAGTATGTCCTACAGTTTTGAAAACTAAGCAAGGTATTAGTTTCATTGACAGCTGTGAACTTGTTTTCACAAGCATTCAAATTCAAAACTCTGGTTTTAACTAAAGCTCTGTGAAAGAAGTATGTGGTTCAGTTTTGAAATCTAAGCCAGATATTGATTTCATTGACTGCTATGCACATATTTTCACTTGCAATCAATGTCAAAACACTGGTTTTACTGAACACTCTGTGAATGCAATCAGTTCTTCAGTTTTGAAATCTAAACCAGATTCAGGTTTCCTTGAATCTTGTGTTTTCATTAACAATCAATGCAAAATACTATTTTTGCTTAACAGTCTGTAAATGCCGTATGTCCTTCAATTTTGAAAACTAAGTGGTTACTGATTTCATTGACATCTATGACTTGTTTTCACTTACAAACTACGCTGAAACACTGCTTTTACCTAACAGAGTATGAAAGCTGTATGCTCTTCAGTTTTTAAAACTAAGCCAGAATCTAGTTTCATAAACTGCTAAGCAATTGTTTTCATGTACAATCAATGTCAAAACAATGGTTTACACTAACAATCTAAGAATGAGGTATATTATTCTATTTTGAAATCTAAGACACATCAGGGTTTCATTGATGACTATGCACTTGTATTCACTTACATTGAAATTCAAAACACTGGTTTTACCAAACACTGTGTGAATGCATTATGTTCTTCAGTGTTGAAACTAAGCCACATACTGATTTTATTGACTGCTAGCAGTTGTTTTCAGTTACAATCAATGTCAAACCACCGGTTTTACCTAATGTTCTGTGAATGTATTATGTCCTTCAGTTTTGAAACTAAGCCTGTACTGGATTCCTTGACTGCTATGCACTTGTTTTCACTTACGATCAATGTCAAAACACTGGTTTACATTATGCTTAGTTAATGCAGTATGTCTAACAGCTTTGAAAAACAAGCAAGATACTTGTTTCATTGACTGCTGTGAAGTTCTTTTCATGAACCTTCAAAATCAAAGTGCTGGATTTACCTAAAGCTCTGTGAAAGCAGATTGTGGTTCAGTTTTGAAAACTAAACCAGATACTGGTTTTATTGAAGCAATGCACATTTTCACTTATATTCAATGTCAAAACACAGGTTTTCTTGAACAATCTGTGAGTGCAGTAAGTTCTTCAGTTTTGAAATCTAAGACAGATTCTGGTATCATTTACTGCTATGTACTTGTTTTCACTTAACATCAAAGCAAAATTTTATTTTTACCTAAATATCTGTGAATGCAGAATATACTTCAGTTTTGAAACAAAGCCAGATAATGGTTTCATGAACTCCTAACATGTGTTATCACTTACAATCAATGTAAAACACTGGTTTGACTGAATGCTATGTGATGGCAGTGTGTTTTTCACTTTTCAAAACTAAGCCAGATATTGCTTTCATTTACTGCTACTTATTTGTTTTCACTTACAATCAATGTCAAATCATGGCTTTACCTAATGATCTGTGAAAGCAGTAAGTTCTTCAGATTTGAAAACCAAACCAGTCTGGTTTCCTTGACTGCTATGCACTTTTTTCACTTACAGTCAGTGTGAAAACACTGGTTTTACCTTCCACTCTCTGATAGCAGTGTGATGTTCTGTTTTGAAAATTAAGTCAGATACTGTTTTTGTTGAATGTTATGCACTTGATTTCAATTACAAATATTATAAGTGTTTAACTAATGCTCTGTTTATGCAGTATGTCATTCAGTTTTTGAAAACTATTTATATACTGTATACTTTCACAGATATGGACTTCTTTTCTCTTAAAATCATTTTGAATACACTGGTTTTATGTAACAGTCTGTGAAGGCAGTATGTTATTCAGTTTTGAAATCTAAGCTAGATCATGGTTTTGTTGACTGCAATTCACTAGTTTTCACTTGCAATCAATGCCAAAAGAACTGGTTTCACCTAATGCAGTGTAAATGCAGTAGGTTCTGCAGTTTTGAACACCAAGCCAAATAATGACTTCAGTGACTGCTATGCACTTGCATTCACTAACAATCAATGTCAAAACACTGGTTTTACCTAATGATCTGTGAATGCAGTATATGCTTCAGAATTTATAATGAAGCCAGATACTGGTTTCATTGACAACAATGTACTTGTTTGACTTAAAATCAATGCCAAACACAGGTCTTACCCACACTCTTTTAATGCAGTATCTCCTTCACTTTTGTAAACTAAGCCTGATACTGGTTGCCTTGACTGCTTTGCTATTGTTTTGACTTATAATCTAAGTCAAAACACGGTTTTTACTTAATGCATTGTGAATGCAGTATGTTATTCAGTTTTGTAAACTAAACCACATATTGGTTTCAATAACTGCTATACACTTCTTTTCACCTACAATCAATGTCAAGTTACTGGTTGTACCTAACACTCTGTGAATGCCAAATGTTCTGCAGTTTGAAAACAAATCCAGATATTGGTTTCTTTGCTTACTTTGCAATTGTTTACACTATAATTGATGTCAAAAGCATGTGTTAAGCTAATACACTTGTTAAACTTCAATCAATGCGAAGACACACTTTTTACCTAATTCTTTGTGAATGCAGTATATTTCTCAGTTTTGAAAACTAAGTTACACATTGGTTTCATTGACTGCTATGTAATTGATTTAACTTAAAATCAGTGTCAAAACTGGTTTTACCTTAAGTTCTATGAAAGCAATATTTCTTCAGATTTGAACAAAACCCAGATTTGGTTTCATTGTCTGCCATGCATGTCTTTTCACTTACACTCAATTTAAAAACTCAGCTCTTACATAATGCTCTGTGAATGCAGCATGTCATACAGTTTTGAAAACTAAGAAATATAATTGTTTCTTTGACAGCTATAAAATTCTTTTCACTTACTATCAATGTGAATGCATTAGTTTTACCTAACAGTCTGTGAATGCAGTATGTTATTCAGTTTTGATAAATTAGACAGCTCCTGGTTTCTTTGAATGCTATGGATTTTCTTTCATATACAATCAGTGTGATTACACTGGTTTTCTCAAACATTCTGTTAATGCAGTATGTTCTTCAGTATGAAATTTAAGCCTGATACTGGATGCAATGACTGCAATATGCTCATCTCACTTAAAATCAAAGTGAAAACACTGGTTTTACCTTGTGCACATGAAAAGCAGTATATACTTCATTTAGAAAACTAATCCAGATACAAATTTCATTGACTGCTCTGCACTTGTTTGCACTTACAATCAATGTCAAAATATTGGTATTCCCTTATGTTCTGTGAAAGCAGTATGTTCTTCAGTTTTGAAAACTGGGCCAGATCTTGGTTTCATTGACTGTTCTGCAATTGTGTTCACTTGCAGTCACTGTCAAAAGCATGGTTTTCATAATGATCAGTGAAAGCAGTATGTTTTTCCTATGTGAAAATCAAACCAGACCGTGGCTTCATTGACTGTTACACATTTTTTTCATTTACAATCAATGTCAAAACTCTGGTTTTGTTTAGCGATCTTGAAAGCAGTATGATCTTCGCTTTTGACAAGTAAGCCAGATACTGGTTTCATTCACTGCTATGCACATGTTTTCACTTGCAATCTATGTCAAACCACTGGTTTTACCTAACTTTCTATGAAATCATCATGTCCTTCAGTTTTGGAAACCTAGCCAGATACGGGTTTCATTGATTACTATGCACTTGTTTAAACTTACAAGCAATGTCAATAAATGGTTTTACCTAATAATCTGTGTAAGCAGTATGTACTTCTGTTTTGAAAACTAAGTCAGAAAATGGTTTCATTGTCTACTATGCACTTTTTTCCACTTACAATCAATGTCAAAACACGGGTTTAACCTAAAACTCTTTGAAAGCATTATGTCCTTAAGTTTTGAAAAATAAGACAGATACTGTTTTATTGACTGCTCTGCACTTGGTTTCACTTCCAATCAATGTCAAAACACTGGTTTGACCTAACACTCTGAATGCAGAAGATTCTTCATTTTAGAAAACCAAGCCAGATAATGCTTTCATTGACTGATATGCACTTGTTTTCACATACAATCAATGATAAAACACTGATATTTTTAAACACTGTTTGAAAAGAGTGTTTCTTCTATTTTGAAAATTAAGCCAAATCCTGGTTTCCTTGACTGCTATGTACTTGCTTTCATATACAATCAATGTCAAAACACTTGTTTGTTCTAACACTCTGTTAATGAAGTATGTTCTTCAGTTTTGGAAATTAAGCCAAATAGTGGTTCCAATGATGGCAATGTGCTTGTTTCACTTGAAGTCAAAGTCAAAATACTGGTATAACTAACACTCTGTAAGAGTAATTTGATCTACGGTTTCAAAAACTATGGCACCTACTGATTTCTTTGAAAGCCATGCACTTCTTTTCTCTTATAATCAACATGAATATCCAGGTTTTACCGTATGGTCTGTAAATGCAATATGTTATTTTGTTTTGAAATCTACTCCATATCAAGATTTCATTCACTGCTATGTACTTGTTTTCACTTTACAATTAATGTCAAACACTGGTTTTCCCTAATGCTGTGGAAAGCAGTACGTTCTTCTATTTTGAAATCTATGACATATACTTGTTTGATTGACTGATCTGTACTTGTTTTCACTTAAAATGAAAGTCAAATCACTGGTTTCACCTAATGCTTCATGAATGCAGCATGTTCTTCAGTTTTGAAAGATAAGTCAGATACTTGTTTCATTGCCTGCAATGTAGTTGTTTTCACTTACAATCCATGTCAAAACACTGGTTTTAACTAATGCTCTGTGGATGAAGTATGTCATTCAGTTTTGAAAACTAAGCCAGATTCTGGTTTCATTGACTGATATGCACTTGTTTTCACTTGCAGTCAATGGCAAAATGCAAGTTTTACCTAATGGTGTTGTGAATGCAATACATCCTTCAGTTTGGAAAACTAAGTTAGATACTGGATTCATGTACTTCTCTGCCCTTTTTTTCACTTAAAATCAATGTCATAACACAGGTTTGAACCAATGCTCTGTGAATGCATTATGTCCTTCCTTTTGAAAACTAAGCCAGATACTGCTTTCATTGACTCTGATGCACATGTATTCACCTACAATGAATGTCAAAACTCTGGTTTTACCTAACAATCTGTGAATCCAGCATGTCCTTCTGTTTTGAAATCTAAGTCAGGTAATGGCTTCATTGAGTGCTAGACTCTTGTTTTCCCTTAGAATCAATGACAAAACCTGGGTTTTACCTAACACTCTTTGAAAGCCTTATGTCCTCCAGTTTTGAAAGCAAAGCTAGATACTCTGTAGTTGATGACTGTGCACTTAGTTTCACTTACAATCAATGTCAAAATTCTTGTTTTACCTAATACTCTGTTAATGCTGTATGTCATTAAGTTTTGAAATCTAAGCCAGATAATGGTTTCTTTGAATGCTATGCACTTGTTTTCACTTACAATAAATGTCAAAAGCCTGGTTATACTTAATGCTCTGTAAGTGCCACACATACTTTAATTTTGAAAACAAAGTCAGATAATGGTTAATTGATGGCTAGGCACTTGGT
>JAQZBX010009465.1:0-46066 GCA_029593785.1 Cabassous unicinctus
AAAAAAAAAAGAAAATGTTACCAAAAAAATATTATAAAAGATAAGTAATGTTTTGCAGCAGTGTATGCTGCAAATCAAGAGTCAATAAATCCAATATTAAAAAGGAGGTAGAAATATGACAAAAGGTCACATTTTAACAGAAAAGAGTATAGCTGTGGAGAAAGCCTCATAAATATCAGCTTATGTTAATTATTTGTTAATAGGTTAAGTTTTGGTAGCAAACAACCCCACATCTTCCCTGTGGCTTAGGTCTGTAAAGGTTTAATTCTTGCTCAGGTGCCCTATCATCTGTGGGCCATCTTCTGTTACATGTGTCATCATCGTTCTAGGATTCAGGCTAAAGGAGTGACCCTTATCTGGTACATGACATTTTCATGACAGAAGGAGAAGAACAATAGTGGAACCATCATGCTTGCTTTAAAGCTCCAGCTGGGAAGTGATATACATCACTTCTGCTCATGTTCCATTGACCAAAGCAAATCATATGGCCAAGTCCATTGTCATTCGGACAAGAAATATAATCTTACCACAGGCAGGGCAACAGGGAGGGAATGAAATGGAAGGGCCTCCACTACACAGCTTTTTCAGCTAAAGTGAGGATAGTACTATCTCATATCCCTTCTTTTATTGATGAATATCTCTCCTCTCAGGAAATAGAAAAACAAATAATTTCTTATTACTTCGTGTTGATTTTGGTAGTGCCTATGTAAGAAAACAATTTGATTACATTTAGTTAGTATTTTTTGAAAGTTAAATTTATAACAACATTGTTTGAAACACAGAATAACTGTTCTGGCTGTGCTTTTCACATTTTATCCATCACACAAGTTAGTACTCTGTAACATGAGTATGTAAGTCATGTTGACTGAAAGGATGGCTAAATGTCATACTTGATTCTAGATCTTGTTAGAATTATTAACCTGGTGACATTTTAAAAATATAATTTGTCTTGTTTATTATTCTATGTATTTTATTTGTATGTATTTAAAAATATTTGCCTGAGAAGGAGGCCATAGATTAACAAAGCATTCTGCTGCATTAAAAAGGTGATGGCTCTGCCCTAACATATGGCTTTATAATTTTCTTTGTCATTTCCCACATGAATCTGCTTTCTTTAACTAAATTATAAGCCAAAGTAAGAACTATGTTTTTCCACTTTTATATTTTCTTTCTCTAGATCGGTTAGCATATATTTGGCAGTAAATGACAAAAAAATAAAAATTAAAAACATCTTTCTTAGATGATAAGGTATATTCTTCATCTCATTTAACATTTAATATGAAGATAGAGTGACTTGAGACCTGCAGAATTTAGAGACTCAAAGACATTGTCAAAGACCAGGTTATTCCTACTCTTTGGTTCTGTGACCCTCACATGCTAGCTTTATTCTATGGTAGTTCTAAACCTTATAACCAGGCACTACAATGGATAGAGGCCGAGAGTTGCTTCTTTCTATCATTTTTCTAACTTAAGAGTAAATGAATCCTTTCCCAGGACTTTCTGTTGTGTCTCATTGGCCATAATTCTATCTTTGACCCATCCTGAAACCAATCATTATTAGTATATCCAATCTGGACGTACTATGGAAGTATAGATAGACATTCCTTTCTGAAACACATAGGAGTAAAAATATGGGGGAGGGCTTTGCCAGCAAGAAAGAATGAGGATAAGGCTAGGCCACAAATGTTGCCTGCTATGATCCCAAAGACAAGGTTTTCAATTATCCAAAATAAAGGGTAGAATGGAAGCAATCATGTTTAATTCAAAATTCAACAATCCTATATGATATAATGCTATATCATTAAAGGAAAAGCAGAGTTTGCATAGCAGTATCTGCAATGACCTAGTGAATCACTTCATTTTACTATCACAAACCTGGCACCACAAAAATATTTTTCCCAGAAAGAACAGAGAGTGTGTTCTTTCTTTCTTTATATTCCATTTATTTAAGCCCCTACAGGATTTGAGCAGGCTTACTAAAGTTTGAACAAGGGCTAGCTTACAAATCTACCTGAATAATGAAACCAAATAAAATGGAACAATATTTTTTAAATATTCTTTTTGTTTCCTTTATATGACCTTCCCAAATAACAGACTCAGACATGTATGAAACAGCCCAGAAACAATAAAAAGACTGTTTCAGACTTATAAATTGCCACATCAGCATTCTGTCTTGTGTACAGAATGAAGAAAAAAATTAAATAGAATTCTATTTAGACTCTTTATTCCAGCTGTGTAAAATATATTCTAAACCTTGTGTGTTAACGTTAATGAAGCAAGAACAGTATACAGCACAAACTTGATTATTTGAATTGACTGGGACCAACCAGAATGCAGCTTTATTCAATTCTGTGCAATATGTCCTGATGATATCTAATATTCATAGCACCTTGTTTGGTGCTAGGGATGTAAATGTGATCAAGCCATGGTATATAAAGAAGGCAGATGTATCCCCAAATATAATGCACCAGACTGTAGTAAGTACTATAATGAGGTAATTTTAAAAGTGCTTCTGGAATACTTAGAGAAGACTGATTGATTTGGACCAAAGTAAGGTGGTGTAGTATGGGCTTTCCCAAGGAAACAGCATTTGAACCTGTCCTTGAAGGGAAGCAGACTATTGTCTGTCAGAAGAAAGAAGGGTGTTTCAGGAAGAGCAAAAGCCTCAGCAAAGGAAGGGTGACTCGGTTGGAGCTATGAGTCAGTATGTCGGTCCTGAGATGAGTCACATTCAGAAGACCAAGGTAGAAGCAGGGATTTCAGTTTTGACTTGCAGCTCTTACAAAACGTTGAAGGAGATCCAAGTACATTGTCCACAGCAACTCTTGTTAAAATCCTCTGGGCTGTCTGCTTCTCCAGATCCCTACAACATGAGGAAGAGCTCATTTTCTTACCTGAGAAGAATTCTCTCATCCTTATTCATTTCACCCTGTCCCAGTGTTCTGTTTCCTCCATCCCCTTTCACTCCAAGCCATTTATATTTTGACCTCTTAAGCTCTGGTACCTTTTTCTCCCTCACCGTGGCTCAGGTGACTTGGACCTTTCTCTCCAGCCCCCTTTCTTCCAACCACTCTGATTCTTGCCCTATAACCCTATGCTGCATTCCAAAACTCCAGAAAGAGAATGATCCTCCAAAATTTCAGACATATTATGTCTTCTTTCTGGGAGAAAGCTGTGGACTCCCACAGATTAAATCTCTTTTTCCTATCACATAAAGAAGCATGAAGGTACCAACTTTGTTCAGGAACCACTAAGAAATGTGGCAAGAAGAATGGCTGGA
Organism: Cabassous unicinctus; assembly: GCA_029593785.1. Classification (NCBI taxonomy): domain Eukaryota; kingdom Metazoa; phylum Chordata; class Mammalia; order Cingulata; family Chlamyphoridae; genus Cabassous; species Cabassous unicinctus. The sequence goes on from JAQZBX010009465.1 coordinate 3,281, forward strand.
GATGAGATCTGGCTATTCATTTGGGGCCAGACTGTGAATTGCCTTGAGTTGAAAGCTTTCTGATAAATAGAAGAGCCTCTGAGACCTGTGTTTTTTGAGAAAGGGAATGTCTTAGCTTTATGGAGTTCAGGGAAGCAATAATTTGCAATACCCTACCAGTCTCTCTGTATCTCTTCATAGGACACAACTTCCCCAGGAAATGGGTTTCTGCACTGATGAAGAAGTCTCTCTCTAGCTTTTCCAAATAAACACTTAAGATAGAGGAACAATAAATGAGGTTGCAATGAGATAGCTGCCCACTCTATCTCTTAGCCCCTCACTAAGACTTCTGGCAATGAGGAAAAGTATAAGCTATAACTTTTGCCATATAACCTCCACTTTCACATGTTTGTGTAGATGAATGACATGGCCAGATTCTTAGTCCTATCAGATTCTGGCTGTATAATCCTAGGCACATTCATTAATCTCTCTGGACCTTAAATACCTACATGCAAGACATCCAGAACAGTTCTAGGCACAAGGATACTGATCAACAGTATCCTTGCCCCTGTCTTCCTTCATACTGAATTGCAGGTACACAATGCCTCAAGTCAATGGCAGTAAAAAGAGGCATGATTCAAGGACACCAATTGTTAGTTTCCCCCACCATTTTATAGTGTCTTTGGTGTCTCTTGTCTTTGGTGTCCCTTAGGAAAGAGCAGGTTTCATCAAATAGCACATGAACTATCACATTGAAGGAAGCATTGCCCTCCTGGAGGTATCCGGGATGTGAATTTCTGTTCTTTTCCTGAAAGCTAAACAGAGTCCTTAACTAATAAAGAGCACTCTACCAGTAATTTTTTTTTATCTTTGCATGAATACTATTGAATTCACAGTCCGTCTCAATAATAATAATAATAATAATAACCTACTCCTGCTTTCTAAGGCTCCTCCAACTTCAATGTCTTCAGCCAACTATCTGCTCTTCCCGCAAAGTACGTTCTAGCCTTCCCTGGTCTTTGAACACCTTTTCCCCTCATTCTCCAGTCTCTGGGGATCCAATTCTGTGTTAATAATTAGGAAAGAATGACTTCGTGTTTCTCCACCAAGATATCACAATTGCATTTTCATAGGAATTTTCTGAAGATACAAACCTGTCTATTCCAAAGGATTATCCTCATGGCAGAAATTCCGGTAACCTGGCAAGATCATAAGAGCATGAAGATTCTGGGACAAGCTAACCCTGGCAATCATATTTATAAAAAATACTTCTATTCCTATGCAGAGGGTCAGCCCTGATTTAGAAACAAAAAATATTAGAATTGGAAGAGAACTTAGAAATCTAGTCCAACTTCCTCATTTTCCAAATGAGGAAACCAAGTTCCCCAGGTGAAGTAACTGGGATCTCAGCAGAAGTCTTTCAATTCAGGCTCCCTTTATTTTTTTTAACCTTCTAGTAGGATTTTCCATCATTGGTCTCTAATGTAAACTCTCAATTCTGAGTCATCCAAAACAGTTTCACTCAGAGTGGACATATAATAAATATACCTTGCTGATGCCTGAAATTATAAAATGATAAAAATTATCCTACAGATGTTATCCTTTCCTAGGAAAGCAACTGCAATCACTTTGACCATTTACAGACCCATCACTAAGAGTCTGCAAGTAGTGCCCCAAAACCGTCCAAAAGGCAAAAGTAATTGGACTGTTTGTACCATGCAAACATTCACATTGGCTAAGATTGGTGTATTATTTAACCATCAGGCATCTGATGGCTGAAAAATTGAATCACTTATTCCACCACTTGGACGTTGATGTACATGGGTATGTACGTAGCCATCACTGGACATGGGCATGAAACCTGGGAATGTGCCAGCATTCTTGACAATCAATTACATGGCATGAAATGCCACTTTGAGAGCTCACTTGCTCTAGAGGTAGAGCATATAAGAAACAATAGGAAACCTTCCCCATTACTCCACTGGGAAATAAAGATAAGTTGCAGTAGCTGAAAGAGTATTGAGATATGGGGCCCAGTGCCACATCATCATAATGGGAATTCCCTTCGAATTACATGAGGGGAGAAACCTGGCTCCTGCTTGCTGAGTTATTGCAGCACTAGTCTCAGAAGGAGACTCCTGGTCTCTTTTGCTGTTAATTGTATGTACTTTGCAGCAGCTTAATCTAATTATGACTCTCTCCAGTGACTGCATGATAAGATGTTCCTGGGACCATTTTTTTAGTTCTGTTTTCCCTAAGCTTCTCTGCCTCAACTCTTCTTCAGAAGTCATGCTCAAAAAGCCTAATAACAATTGGAATCTAACTACATTTTAACATAACACTTACATTCATGCTTCTGTTCACACTGTAAAAGGTAATCTCTGAATGGTTTAAGCATCTGGATTCCATTATGGCAAAGCATAGCACTCAAAATGGAAGAGACTTTTTACATTTGCGTGGAATTCAGGCAGCTGCCTAAGTCACCCTTGGGCCTAGTTGTTTCAAAGAGATTTGCAACAGGCTTAAGTCAGAAATGATAAAATTGTCACACACAAAAACTTTGGAATTCCTTTTGGAAGACAGCTAAAAAAATAAGACCAACCAAAACCTCCACAAGGAAAAAGGAAGAGAATCCTGCCTGCAAATTTTTAATAATACAGTTTATTGGGTCAAATACTGAAACTCCAAATAGTGTCTGCTGTGCATATTCAAGAAATGTTTCCACGTTTTTTTCCTCTCTAAATATAATATTGGTTTTACAGCCCTGCAGATTACAAATCACATGTTGTTTTTGTTTTTTATGTTGTTGTTTTTTTTTTTTTTTTGGTAGGAATATTGGACTTTTCTTCCATTTGTCCTATTTTATTTAAATAGTCCAAACCTCTGTGGTTTGGTCATTAAAATCCAGTTGGCAGAGTGATGCTGAATCTTTATGTTTTCCAGCTGTGTTCCTACAAGCTACACACAAGCATTATTAGCCATATGACCAAGCTCACATGAGCCATGGGTAAGAGCTTCTCATGACCCATCCCCGCAGCACATGGAGAGTCAGGATGCCTTAGGCCGACGATCTCCCTGCACAGAGAGATAAGATGACTTCTTCCAAGGAGTGAGATGGACCAGGCTGTGAAACAGCTGCCCAAGGAAAATGATGCCGGCCTTATCTCTTCAGTCAAACAATCTAATTGAGAAGGGGGAAACCACAGGGAATACAATGGAGAAAAATTTTTTAAAGCAGGGGTGGGGGTGGGGGCTTGTTGTGGTAGAGCAATAGAGGAGTAACACAAAAGAAAATTCTCAGTTCACAACAGCGGGAAAGAGCGCGAAGGTGCTGGTTCTTGTAGTGGATTATTTCTCAAAAACATGTATCTAAGCAATTTTTAAAAGATATTTTTAAATAGCCCCAATTTAAGAGATAAAATGGAATTCTTGTAAAAATAAAACCTAGAGCCTGCCTCTTCTTTAATAAGTATATAGCTGGTTTGACACAATGAATATTTCTCTGAAAAGTTAACTGTAAATCAATTTCTCATACTATTTTGAAAGTAGCAACTTACCTTTCATTTAAAGAAACTGAAAAGTAAAAATTTTTAATGGCCCCAATCTTCTCCTCTTGATCTCTCCTACAGACTTGTATTTATGAGTATGAGTTTTCCAAATTCAAAGACCTGTCAGTTTCCAAAGGTGTAGCCCAGGGGTTAGCAAACTTTTTCTGTAAAGGGCCAGATAATAAACCTTTTTGGCTTTGCAGGCTCTATGGCCTCTGTTGCAACTACACGACTCTGCTGTTGTAGTGAGAAAGTAGAAATAGACAATATGTAAATGATTGGGTGTAACTGTGTTCCAATAAAACTTTATTTACAAAAGCAGGCGGTGGGCAGGATTTGGCCAGAGTTCACTGAGCCATGGTGCAGACAAAGCAAGATCTCTGGTTTATGCAAAAAAGGTCTGAAAGAGCTGCTCATGGGAAGCAATACCTGAATGGAGCTAGAAAGGGCAAAGTGATAAGGGAATGTTTTTTAGTCAAAGGCTGTGGAGGACTGAGAGAAGGAGAGTAAAGAGGGATTGGGGTACAGAGGTTCTCCAGAGAGGAAACGGCACATGTGGAGGCCCAGAGGCTACGTGGTGTCTGGAGTGTTGGATGAAGTGCTCTTGCTGCTCTTGAGCTCATGGAAGGCATTGGGGGAGGGGAGGTGGTGGAGCCTGAATGTTGAAGAGAATACTCGGGGCCTTTCAGCCCACTGAGGCCTAGAGGGTTAACAAGGCTGAGAGGAGGTGGGGGGAGGGGAAGTTGGACAGTCTGTTTTCAATGAAAATTTTTTAAAAGAACTTTTGAATTTTCAGTTCATTAAATAAGCAGTTTTTTGTTTTGTTTGTTTTTTTAGGAGGTACCTGGGACTGAACGCAGGACCTCGTACATGAGAAGCAGGCACTCAACCATTTGAGGTACATTCACTCCCCAGAGCAGTTTGACAAACCAGTACCCGGTAATCCCCTTACCAAAGGTAAAAACTTATCCACCATTAAATGCGGATCTATTGAAGGGAAACACAAATTCTTAATTCAAACCATTTCCATTTTCACTTGGAGGCCACCTAGCAACACAGAACATGTTTTGTTTTAATATATGAGCATCTATAGTATGGATGTTTGTCATGGATTTTAAGCCTGAACATGATAAGTGCCAGTAAATGACATAAGGACTTTTGGGGGGGAAAAAAAGTCATAGGGGATGTTTTGGTCCTGACTTTTAAACCTTTAATTCACTATTGTTCAAATTTCTCAACAGTCCTCAGCAGTGTGACTGCCACAACTTGGCTCCTGAATTGCCCTTAGGCAACGGGTTGAGTGACAAACATAACCCAAGAATAAACCTTCCAGCCTGGGGCTGGAGAGAGCAGGGGCTCTTGAAACTGCACTGCTCTGCCACCCGGGCATACACTCTGCCACCCGTCCTTTCACTCGCCTGTATAAGCAGCACCCTTTGGCAAGGCTTCAAGCAATTTTTGATGTGCTTGACTGCCAAGGAGGGAGGGAAGTTTCATGCTTTGAAACTCCCAGCTTAAGGACTTTCAGGTAACCTCACAAGGGTGTCTATTGGATCTTGGGAAATGTGTCATCAAAGTTACTCCCAGGAGTTCCAGAAAATAACTGCATTTTTGGTCCTAAATTACTTTTCTCTCCAAGCTGTTACTCCTATTGCTGGGAAAAAAAAGTTAATGGCGGGTGAAATGAGAAGCCTCTTTAAATGCCAGTTCATTGTTTGTTTAGACACATAATTATTTGAGACTAGGCTAATGGAAGTACGTGCTATATAAATCAGAAACTATTTCATGCGTGTCAGTTCTTTCAGGATGCTGTGCTATAATCACTCGCTGAAAAGATCTCAATTTTAATTTTTAAAGGATGTGGAGTAGAGAAGGAGCTTGGAAGAGAGGAAAGAATGTTCAGGGCCACAGGATTTAGAGATCAGTAACAAATGTCTCTCTCTTTGACATGGAGATTATAGTGAAGAAGTCACAGAAGGGGGTCTGACACAGGCAGTACCTGGCTGGTGCCATCCCAAAGTCCATGATGCTGGGAGGTATGTGTGGGTGGGTGCCAAGATTGGTTCCAAAACTGCACAAAAGATTTGTCTACATTGTTTACTTAATCCTTACAAAAACTCTATGATGTGGTTATCATTTTTAGCCTCCTTTTATCATTGAAGAAATTAAAGCCCAGAAGAGTTAGTATATCAGTTTGGGTCCTCTGAAAAGCAGGATGCTGAGATGGAATTAGAAGTGCAAGAGATTCATTAGGAAAGTGCCTGTGAAGAATAAAGAGGAGAGAGCAGGAATAGGCAGGGAGAACTTCAGACCATGAGGCAGGCCTGAAAAGGGTAAAGGAAGAAAGGATAGAGTAGGAAGAGCCTCAGACCACAGGACAGTTCTGACAAAGGTTCAGCAAGGCCAATGGGAGACCTCAAGCAGGCGTGCTCATTGGAAGAGTCCTCGGTCAGGCAGGACTTGGTGGCAGCATTAGCCCTGTTGTGGTTATTGGCTGGGAGCGATGCATGGCCTAGCACTAGTAGGGTGTCATGCTTTCCTCAGCAAGTTTTCTTGGATGAGGTCTGAGTCGACATCCCCATGGAGGCCATAAGCAACTTGCATGCAGTCCTACATATTGTAAGAGATGAAACTAGGATTTGACCACGAGCTGCCTGAGCTTTCACTCCATAAGCATTACACTATGATCTGAAACCTTCCTTGAAGGCATCAACAAAGCAAAACAGTACAGACGCGTTAACACTGTATTTGGTGAAACTCAAGGGTTGCTAAACTTTTTCTGTAAAGGGCCAGATAGTAAATATTTTAAGTTTTGTGGATTCTAGAGTCTCTGTTGCAGCTAACCACCTCCACTGTTGTAGTATGAAAACAGCCATAGATAATATTTAAACAGTGGGCATGGCTGTGCGCCAATCAAGCTTTACTGGCCCAAAGCCAGACACTAGGCCAGATTTAACCCAGGAGCCATAGTTTGCCCAGCCTTTCTCAGTATGACAAGAAATAAGTCAAAGCAAAGAAGAAAAAAGGTAGTAAACTGAAAGGAAATTAGGATATGCAGACCCATAATCAGATATATTAGTCCATTTCCTTCACAACAGTTTGTTGACTATCAGGTAGACGCATGTATGGTCTCTACTTCCTATCCAAGAGGAAACTCAGACATACACTGATAGTGAGGACAAAATAGGAAATAGTTTCTTCACATTTATGGCACATTCTTTCCTTGGGCCAGGAAATCAGCCCAACTGGACCACAGGTGACTTAGTGATATGGATTCCCCTGAGCACTCTTACTACAGTGAAACTAAGGGGTGAATGTAGGGCATGAAACATGAAGGTATTTGAAGAGGACTAAGAACATTGTGGTCTCTGAAATCAGCATTAGCAATAACTCATTCATTCATTCATTTATTCAGCAAATACTAAGGAATCCTCACTTTAATCTTTATCTTGTGTTGATGCCAGAAATGCAAAAAAGACTAAATCATGGACCCAACCCACAAATAGGTCATAGTCCAGTGGAGGAGAAAGACAAGACAGTATAGTACAAGCAGGAACATAGGAAAGAGCATGGTCTAGAAGGATCTATGCCTATGGATTTCCCGGGTAGACCCTCTCCCTTCATCCCTGGGTCAAGGTGCACAAATGTAGCAGCCACCAGCTTAGCTAGGAATGGATTTTTAAACTACCTTTCCTTTCTTACAAGAACACAGTAGGAGCATATGAGGAACTGGTTGCCCATTGGGTGTTGATGCACAGAAGAGGCCCAGGAAAGGAGGTGGACAGCATGAAGACATTCAGACGACTTCACAATTGTGGAGAAGGTTGGCCTAACTGGATGTAGAATCTGACAGTGCATGGCACATATTCCATTCAAAGCGAGTTTCTGCAGGGTCAGGGAAGGAACAAATTCCTGGGGAGTCCCACCCTGTGGGAGAACTTGCTGGCGGTGTGGGTGGCCCCTCCTCATGGCAGAGAGGCTCAGGCTTCTGAGGAAGGAAAGCTCTGCCTCATTTCAAACTTTATTCCAATTTACCTTGTGCTCAAAAGAAGAAATGATTCTGTTAAAACTACCAACCATCTTATTGCACACTGTGCTTAAATAAACCAACCAGTCAGGCAGAAAACAACATACACAACTAAACTTCACTTATAATATATGATTTTATGGCTGTGTATTTATACCTAGATGCAAACAAGAGAAACAGGAAAAAAAAAATTAGGCCAACTCTAAACAAATGTAGCACAAAAAGGTCAGCAGAATATATTTGCTAACCAGATTAGAACATAATTTTATCTATGATAGTGTTATGGAAACATTGGTGAACACAGTGAATTGTACATATATTTCTTAAATTTTGCATCTCTAAAGAATATCTGGGCTGTTGACTAAATAAAAAAAAACCAGCAACAACTTCAATATTTGGTTCCATGTAGACTCAGCCCCAATATCCAGACTATCACAATATTGCTTTCTAGTATAGAAAAGTTTTTGAATTACTGAGTATTCCCACTAAAGTATATTCTCTTCTCCTTAAAGAATACATAATGTCTATCCTTGCTTTATACTCTACCCAAAACCCAAGTAAGCACCTTGGGGCCTGAGACATGAAAATAAGCAAATTCACAGATAGTTTGATTTGACATTTCAAAGTCCTGAAACTGGAGTACAAGAAATTGTACTGGAATTTTAATAAATGATAACTTTAGCTGTATATTTATGACACTTTAATTGCTTGGGCTGATCACTTTTCTTTCCAGTTTAGATACATCGCTACACTATTGTAGGTCAATACAGTTTAGGTGGTGTTCTCAACTCAGAAAAATGCACAGGACACATCTCTGATGGAGTTCTTGGCAAATCACTTGATTACATTCCCTGATATTCAACAGATGCCTATAACCCACATGGCAAACAGATCTACTCAGTCAGTAGTTCACCATAACATTAAATTGGAGCTAACATAGGGACCCATGCACAATCTTATGCACAATCTTTAACAGAAAACACAAAGAATTAGAAACAGCATAATTCCAAGTGTATTACTGCCCAAACACTCTCGATTTTTGTGGTAGCATATATTCCACTGACCAAATCAATGTGTAATTATTGTCAGATTCTCTCTTACTCTTTGGCATAGTAAGCCAGTGGAATATTCCACATGAACTTGATTTAGAATAGATACAAAAGTAGATAGACCCATTGGCTTTGGACTTTAGTAAAACGAGAAGTGATTTATGATGTCATTCCTGTTAACATATGATTCCTTTTTTTTTTTAATTAAGACTACAGCATTTTCTTCAGGTAGAAAGGTTTCTTGGGATGGTATTTTCCCACTCCTCACCTTTTCCCCTCCACCTTTCTCTCCTTCACAGCCCACACATCTTTCATGAACCAATTTCACTTGAAAACTAGAAAGCACTCTACAAATGGAAACATCCATCTTCATCTTTGAGTGACTCTAAATCACTTTCGTGATTTATTTACAGAAAAAGGGGAAGAAGGTAACAGAGATAGAGAAGGGCAAAGAAATCTTCCTTAAAGTACCTTTAGCTCCAGAGTAAACATTTTAATGGGTAAGGAAACTGTTGAGAGATGGTGCTCTTGCCAGTTTAAAAATTTTGTATTTGCTTTATAATTAGCAAGGGATAGCCACCTGAGGTTTCAATGACACAACATAATCTTCTTGATGTCCTTCAAACTCTGTTTGAATAATACTTCTATTGGCAATCAGGAATCACTTTGGGAGCATCCTAGTAGTGACTTTTATAAAGAAGGTAAATTAATTCCTCTGTTTATACATTCTACCTTTTTTCAGAACCTTCTTAGATCAAGGTGGCGTTAATTGATTAAAACAAAATCTACAGAGTAAAACCCATATATCAGGCAAAATATCTGAGTGAGATCTTTGGGTCAAGAAAGTATTTGAAGCACATGTTGTGAAATTTTAAAATGACAAAGTGTAGTGTAATGCCACATGAAGTGAGGAGATTAATAAACATGAATCAGTTCAATTGTATTTTCTGATTTATTTTTGTACTCTAAAATATGTATAGAAATGGCATATATGGAAGTCACACTCCTAAATAAACCAACATTGGGGAAATAAGAAAAAATCTTTCTATCCATCTGTTAAGGGTGTTTTTTTGTTTTTTTTTTTAAGGAGGTACTGGGGAATGAACCCAGGACTGCATACATGGGAAGCAGGTACTGAACCACTTGAGCTACATCTACTCCCAAGGGTTGAATTTTGAATATGTTCAATCTTTAACCTCTGATCCTGTAAATGTGACCTTAGGAGAAAATAGGGTCATTTCAGATGGAATTAATCAAGTTAAAATGAGGTCATACTGGAGTAGGGTGTGCCTTGAGTCCAGTACAATTGGTGTTCTTACAAGAAGGAGAGAAGAGACCATAGACAAACACAGGGAAGAAAGTGATGTGAACTTAGAGAGGTAGCATTTGAAGTAATGCATCTATAAGCCAAGGAACACCAAGGATTGCCAGCAAACACCAGAAGCTAGAAGAGCCAAAGGTAGATTCTCCCCTACAGGTTTCTGATGGAGCATGGTCCTGCTGACACCTTGATTTCAGACTCCTAACCTCCATAACTATGAGACAGTAAATTTCTGTTGTTTTAAGCTTTACAGTTCATGTATTTTATTACAGATGTGCTAGGAAACTAAGGCACCATCCATCAGACAGAAATGTATATCCAGAGACTAAATGGCATTCTGATGTAATTAGTGTGATTCTGTTTCATTGCCAAGAGACAAGGAAAGTGGTACATAGTAACTCTCTACTCCTGTATAATGCTGGTTATAAAACAGGTCCAAAGAAGACTATACTTATCTTGGATTGTCCAGGCCATATAACTTGACTGGTAGTAAGCTAGCTTTCCCCAGGAATGATATGAAGGTGGGTGGGGGCGGGGGAGAGGGGGAAGGTGAATATAGCTGTGAGTTGGTAGTTAATACACCCTCTAGAGATCTGCCTGGGATAATACAATTTCTAGCTCCAAATAAATATTATAGCTCATTTTGAAAGAAAAGCAGAAAGATAAGTCTTGTCTTACCCTCTGCCTAGAGAACATGTTTTTCTAAGTGCACAGAGCAAAAATCATCCAGGATCAAACTTCTAAACACTGGAATTCCAGGATTTCAATCCAGGAAGTAGGGCCCAGAGATGGAGTAGAAAGGTCAAATTCATGGGCTGCCCCTTGCACTTCCTCCAGTACCACACCTGGGTTTGCATCTCAATGCTACTCAAAACATTGTTCAAAAGCCTGCAATAGATGGGTTCTGAATTTAGTACATTTAGAAAGAGTTGCCTTAAACTTGAGGAGTGGGGGGCAATATATGTGACAACGTATCTAACTTTTAAAAGTCTTGTTCCTTTGTTAGAGCATGAGTCCTGACTTTGGATTCTGAAGATAACTGCATTATGTCTCTATGCTCTAAGAAGTATGTAGGAAAAAGTGGTAGACCAGTAGGGCAAGCATGGGAAAGAGCAGAGCTTCCCATCTTCTGCTTTAGTTTAACTTCTTTTTTCTCTTTGCAAGCTTCACAGAGATGGGACAAAGGACGAAATTGTTTTAAGGAAAAAGAGAGTAAAGAAACAAAGAGAAACAGAGTTAAGGAGTAATTGTACACTATAATTTGCTAACAAATTTAGTAGGTTGCCAACCTGTGTAAATTATATGCAATTGGGAAAAGACCTCCAAGCAGAGGGAACTATAATCACTTCATCTATTTATTCTTGGTCAGTGTTTCTAACACTAACTCTATTGTATGACTGCAAGGTACAAAAATACCTCAGTCTCACAGATAGCCTTTGAAAACGCATCCGTTGTAGGCCTTGGGTACGCTACAACAATCACCTGTGTGGTTGGAGCCCTCTAGTGGTCAGGGGGACTCCATGCACATGGCTTCCTGAACTCTTCCTGGAATGGGTAAATAATTTAATCTTCCTACATTCCCACAGGGCAGCAATGGGGAGACTGCAGAGCCTCCTGGGTATGAATCCGTAGCTCACACTTAAATTGGGAATTCGGAAACCTACATCCTCTGCCAGTTACTATTTAGCATTTCCATTCTTTCGAAGTATCACACACTTTCACTGACTTTCTGAAAAAGCTTTGGGCAGAAACACTAAAGAATGGCCATTAGGATCATTGTAGAGAAGAAAAAATTTGCATTAAGAGAAAGCAGACCTTTATTTCTAGCAAAACTCTGCTGCAAATCTAGCTGTGTGACTGGGAGGTGAATTTTTTAAATAATCACAGTATTTTCCTGTAATTTGGAGAGATAAATTGGAGATTTCTCAAAAGTTCCAAACAATTATTTAAAATTTTGCTTCCCAAAATATTTGTGGACATACACTCAGAGTTCTTCTAGGGGTTTTCTTCCTGCTCTCTGGTTGTTCTTTTTCAGGCTCTGATATTAGCTTCCTCCTTTATAGACTTTTTTTTTTCTTTTTCTTTCTTTTTTTTTTTTTTTTTAAGGAGGTACCAGGGATTGAACCCGGAACCTCGTATGTGCAAAGCAAGCACTCAACCACTGAGTTACACCCACGTCACATCCTCCTTCATAGACTTTTAAATCTTGAAGTTCCTTGGGACTCACTCTATCCCAGGACTTCCTCTCTTCTGACATTGTACACTTTTAAGAAATCTCAAATAATAGACCCATGGCTTTGAGTATTATCTATATACCAATTAACAATATATTTAAAGACTGTACCCAGATCTGGGCTCTAAGCTCCAGACCTCCCTGCTTGGCCTCTCCTTTTAGGTGTCTCATGAAAGCTTCAAGTGAACTTGACCTAAACCTGCTTCCTCTCCAGTGTTTCCTATCAGAGTAAACGGCATGAGCTACAAACATGGTTATCCTTTTTGAATTTCCCTCTCCATCTTGGGACAAATTTATCACCTTGTCAATAAATTCTACTTTAAATCCCTTTCGAATCCATTACAATCATCACTAGCCCAGTCCAAGCCATACAAACCAATGCAATAACTTTCTAACAAACATTCCCATATCCAATCCCTCTAATCCACTCTCTTAAAATGTAGATCTTCGCTTGAAACCTTCTGATGGCTTCCATGATAAATTTCCAAATTCTTACTGTGGCCTACAAACCCCTGCAAAATCTGCTCATCTCTGCAGTCTCTCTTCCCACTCTCCCCCTCATGTTTCTCTCCAAATATAACAACCTTCCACATTCCTTCCTGCCGTGGGGCCTACACTCAGAGCTATTCCTGTTTGACAAGTTCTCTGCCTGCATTTACCCAGCTAATTATTAATGCTAATCTAGAATTTTAAAACTGCAAATCTCTTTTTTTTAATTGAAAGCATGTGTAGATAGAAAAATATATACGTGTGTATGTCCTTTGGCTAAGCCGTAATTAAAAGGGAAAGAAATTAAGCAAAGACTCATGCACAGAAAGGAAGCTGTCTCCCCTCACTATGACTGCTGTGTTTACACAGATGGTGTTCTCTGAATGGTCTTGCTTTGAGTTGATAAGGAAACTAAAATTAAACAAAAACCTTTGATTAGTTGATTAATCAAGCCCTAAAGACTAAATCTATCATATTCTTTCTCAATTTCCCACGTGGCAGGCTTCAGTTTTCTTTCATTTCCTTTCATCCAACATAAAGAGACAATGACTCACCCAAGGCCAAATTGTTTTTACTAACAAAGGTTGTCTTTAAACAACTGAGATGTACTCTAACCTGTGCTCTGGGAAGAAATTCTTGGATGTTTGGAATCATGAATCGCTGGGGAAGGGGCGCTGGGAAATATGTTGTTTGCTTTTCATTTTCATTTTAGATGACATTTCCAACTTTGATTTTCTCTCTTTATTCTTCCAACTGTACTAATTATCTGTGAAAATTTCTGAATGGGGAGAAAATGGTTTAATATGCTTCTTTCCCAGCAATGTTTGGTGTTTAGAACTGGAGAGCAACCTTGGCTGGTTTCTTTTTTTTTTTTTCACCGGGAGGTCCCGGGGATCGAACCCAGGTCCCTCCATATGGGAGACGGATGCCCAACTGTTTGAGCCACATCCGTCCCCTATGGCTGGTTTCTAATTCGCACACCAGGTGAAGCTTGTTGCTTCCACACTTTTCAGCCATCAGCATCAACCTAAACGTCACTTCCTCATGGAATGCTTCCCCAATACCTCTAGACCAAGGTGTTTTTATTTTTTTTATGCCCACACCAAATGCTATATATCTCCTACTAATCATCACCATTAATTTCTGTCTTTCAAATTATTAGTTCCGCATATTTACCTGTTCATTCACCGCTGTATATCCAGACATAGCAAGCGTTCAGAAAATATTGATAGAGAGAATTAATGCAACACTTAGGACTTTCTTCAAGTGGACAGTAGGTTCTTGACAGGACCATGCAATAAGAGCAGAAAATTATCTAGAAAATGCAGAGCTTTCTCACAGAGCCTAAAGGCAGGGAGGGTAGTTTGGACTGAGACAGGCCCCTAGGAGTCACAGCAACCCTAACCCATCTACACTCTCTGAGTCTCTGATTTTGTTTCTCTCCCTGCTTCTGTTTCATCCAAATATATATATACTTTATAACTAGTGCCTCTCTAGTTATAAAGTATATGATGTTATCTTATAGCTCTGGAGTGATATGCTCTCAGTTCAAAAGACTGTAGAAGTGAATTCTCTTTATCACAGTTCCAAACTCCAAGGAGAGAGAGAATGTCTTGCCTGGTTCAGAACTAGTGGGACTCCTATTCCAGTCAGCTGTGGCTGAAAACACAGGGTCATGGTATAAATTCGACTCCAAGGGTCCAACTCTGTTAGCAATGTGTATGTGTGTTTTGTAGAATGAGAGGTATTGAACACAGCAAATGCCTCAAAAGTTGTTGACTATACCATTTGTCTCCTTAAACACTTTTAGAACATTAGATTATAAATGACAATAACAGTGAAAATAAAAAATTGTGAGATATCATTGGTGCCTCTGTAAATGCTGATGAACATTAGGGGAAAATCTGGGTTTCACAGAGATGAAAATACAGAAATTATTTCTTTACTCTCAAATATGGAATGTGTTCATTATTGCTATTGGCCTTTTATTCAAAACATTTTTATTTTGTATAGTCTTCCCTTAACATTATGTGGTTTGTAACTTTTTAATGGTATTAAGAAGTAGCATATCCAACTAGCGATTACCTACATAATATTGTTAACCATTTCAAGCTATGTAGAAATTCACTTATATTCATCAATTTGATTTCTCAGCATGCCTGTCAATGGCCAGATTGTAAGCAATTTATGGAGGGATATCATCTAAGAGTTTTGTAATAGATGTTAAGATTTGGGTTCTAAGTCTTTCCACCCAGGAAGTGGTAGAATTAATCTTCTCTTCTATGCACAATTCTACCTGGGAGTATATGATTCATGTGTATCCTCTCCCCCCACCCTCAATTTCTCCTCTTGAAATTATCCAGAAGAAAGAGTGTCTTTACAATGCTTAAACATTATCCTCACTATTTCTTTCAAGGAAATCATCAAGGTTGTTTGTTGCTGTTTGTTTCTATCAGTAGTTAAGGAGGCCATAAATCTGATTTTCAAATGTAAATTGAGGATGAAATATATTCCCAAACAGGAGAATATGATCAAAAATAGTGAAATTTTGTTCTTTTTTTTTCATTCCCATTATACATAAATAATTCAGACATGTTGAAGATATGTAAAGGTGGGTTTTCAAGTCACTATTATCATTCACTTGTCAGACCTTTTCTTTGCTTGAACACATATGAAGTCCCTTATTTGATGCATTTATTTTCTGACTTCAGAGACATAGTTGCACTTGCTTTAGTCGTGTAAACGTGAAATAATTTTGATATAAGTTTTCCAAGAAATAGTTTATTTTCAATCTATAATAAAGCTTAAAGTAAACAACCTGAGTACACTTGAAAAATGACTATAATGCAATACTTAAAATGCCATATCAATATCTCAATAATTTATACTAAAAGAACTGAAACATAGCATATATTTACTTATAAGAAAGTTTTAGGTTTCAAAAGAGGTTTTCAAAATGAAAATTTAGAAGACTCAAACATGGAGGATATTTTCAAGTCTGGAGTTTGGTTCTCCAATGCCAGAAAAGACTATTAGGAATTAGAATATGAATTCCATTATAAATATTTTTGAAATTAATTCTCCAGAGTCTAGGCTCAAATAAGTATTTTAGGTATTTCAAAGAACATGATGTTGCTTTAATCATGACATCAATACAATCCTTTACAATTGTTTACACTTTACTCGTTTCTTCAGGAGCCACTCTCAAAGCACTAAAGAGCCATCCAGTCATAAAACTTTGGCTTATTCGTTACTGAATAGAGACATCTACAAAATTATATTATGTCTCAAAATTGTTGATGATGTATAAAATTGTCAAGTCCTTGGCCAACTTATGGTCACTAAACAAAACTAAATTGTTTTTAATCCTATACAAAGTTATGGAAGACCAAGCATTTTAGAGAAAACTTTTATATCTTCCTTATCTTGACGAGTCAAGGAAAATGGAACTACTAATATTACTAATTCCCAACATTTATATATGTATCAGGTATCAATTCTTAAAACAATCGTATGAGCTAGGTACTATTATTATCATCTTTATTTATATACAAGAAATTGAGAGACAATGAGGGATTGGGTAATTCGTTAGGGTTGCACAGCTAACAGAATGCAAAGCCAGAATGCAGGGCCAAGTTACCCTTGATCTTGTGAATGTGTGCTCTTAACCATGTACCACACCATTTCTCCAACAGTCATGTGCAGAATATTTTCTATAACAACTTCTAGCTTAAAATTTTCAAATCAAAAGCTCTCACCTAAGTATTTCTAGTAACTTCATGGTTTTCTTTATGCCTTGTCTGTAATTATATCCAAGGACTTAGATAGCTAAGGACAAAATAAAATATTTTCAACTTTCTTCAAATAAAATTTTACTGCCAAAATTTTATTTGTCAAAACACATTTAACTCATTTTACGAAACATCAAATGGGCTAATATTTATTGAAACTTCCTACTTTGAGGTCTCTCATAATAAACAGTTCATGATCTTCATGCTTTACTTCTGATTTTTTAAAGCCATTTATAGCCAATAATAAAATAAAACAAATATATGAATGTTAGTACAGTGGTGATGTTTATCTGTGGGAAAACCATCAGCCAACAGATGAACTCTATCATCACATTTGTTTCCTTCTGAGGTATCCTGTCCTTACAGAGGAAGACACTTTGGTGGCCACTTAAAACTAGCTAATTAGGATCCCTCTGTCATTTTTAGACCTCATGACTGGCAGGCACAAGAGCTTATGCAAATAGGAAATGAACACTAAACACTGCATCAGATATGAAAACAGGGTGTTCATATTGAGCCGATGAGGACCACCACCTGCTTGGTTAGGATTGCAGTCCTGAGCTATTCCAACACTCTTTCTACTGACTGCTGTGAGACACATTATTTGTATCCATCAAGCCCACCACCTCTTCTAGGCATTGCCTCTCTCACCCTATGCTTCAGCCACCAGGTTAAAACAGGAGCCTCCACCTTAGGACAATGTGATCCTATGCCCCGGCCAGAGTAGGTTGGTCCTGCAGTAAACTCTAGACCCAACCATGAGTAATAACAGTCCTTCCTCAAAGAATGTGAGCTTCGGAGCCAGGAAACAGAGTTGTTTGAGGTGAGTCACACTAATGGCAGTGCTCTGAAGAGAACTTGTTCCCTGGGGTTCATTGACTTCTCAGATTCCATGACAGGCCTGGTGTCTAACCAGTAAATTCCTGTTTTTTGGCTTAAGCTGGTGAGATTTGTTTCCTGCCACATGCAACCAAAATACTTTAACTAATTAATATGGAGCTAGACATTTCTGGAGACAAACACTGCAGTCTGGTTAAAAATGCTTACCTTACTTGGACTTAGTTTCAAACTTGGCTCTTTGCAGGTGAGTTAGAAGTGGAAGCAGCTACTTAGACTGTGTACATTATTTATTGCCCATTGTTTTAGTCAGCCAAGGGGGTGTTGATGCAAAGTAATAGAACTCTGTTGGTTTTTGTAAAGGGTATTTATTTGGGGTAGAAGCTTATAGTCAGAAGGTCATAAAGCATAAGTTACTTCCCTCACCAAAGTCTGTTGCCATGTGTTGGAGCAAGATGGTTGCCCACGTCTGCAAGGGTTCAGCATTCCTTCTCCCTCTTAAGGTTCCATGAGCCCAGTTTCTTCTGATCTCAGCTGTAGGCTGGTAAAAGGCTCATCTCTCTCTCTGGGGCCCATTTCTTTCTGGGCTCAGCTGCTTAGTTCTCTTCATAAAGTCAGGTGTAGACTATAAGGCTCATCTCTTACCCCAGGGCCTCTGCCATGTCTAATGAGCTGTCTCTTTTCCTCTGTGTTCTTCTCTGTGTGTTTACTTCTGTGTGAGCATCTGTTTTATCCCCAAGGGGGCTGGGACTCAATGTTGAGTAGCACTCAAATGATGTGGTTGGATTAGAGCCCTAATCTTAACATTAATCAGGTGTCTCAGCTGAATCTAGTACAATCAAAGGGTTAGCACACCAGAGGAACCCACCAGTTTACAAATATAATCTACATTTCCTTTTGGAATTCATAAATAATATCAAACTGCTACAACCACCACATAAAGAATGCTGGTGGGGGAGTGACAGCACCCTACAAAACTTATCCATTTGAAGACCACCGCAGAGTTGGAACATGACTCTATTTCTGGGCTCCTCAATGGAATTTTATTCCATTTCCAATGGAACTAAAAGACTGTGGTGTTTAAACACAGAATAGCAAAGTTCCAAATCCCTTTTATTAGGGGACTGGTTAAATAAATTATGGCACCTTTATTAAAAGTGATTATATAGAGTCATATGTTTTGACACGGAAAAATGTTAAAGTGAATAAATGAAGTTTAGAAAAGTGTGTAGAGTATAACCACATTCCTGTAGGCATGTTTGCATATGCATAGAATATATGTCCTTAGAAGAATAATCAAGAAAATCTAAATAATGCTTACTTGGGATTGCAAATGGGTCCCTGCAAGTAAAGGAGTAGGGACTGAGAACTAGCACTTTCCATTTTGTACCCTTCCAAACTATTTGAGTATTTTCTATATCATGAGCATATATTACTTTTATAAATTTAGATAAATGAAAAT
Source organism: Cabassous unicinctus (assembly GCA_029593785.1). Taxonomy (NCBI): domain Eukaryota; kingdom Metazoa; phylum Chordata; class Mammalia; order Cingulata; family Chlamyphoridae; genus Cabassous; species Cabassous unicinctus. The sequence continues at coordinate 22,017 of JAQZBX010009465.1, forward strand.
AAAATCACTGAAATTCACTTTCTAGTTTTTCCACTTCAGTTGCATGCCTCTGGTGAGTTGCTTCACCTTTGTGAACTTTAGTTTTATCTTCTATGAAATAGTGAATCAATCAAAACACCTGTTCTACTGATAGTATCAGGTAACTCTTTAGAACTCTAAGACAAGAGGTCTAGGGAAGCGGGTGTGGCTCAATGGATAGAGCTCCCATTTACCATATGGGAGGCCCCGGGTTTGCTTCCCGGGGCCTCCTTGTGAGAGCAGGCCAGCTGCACGGCGCGGTGGGCTGCTGCAGCGGGACCTCACAGCAAGGGGGAGATAAGCAGACACGGAAGAAACACACAGCAAATGGACATAGTAAAACACAAGCAGCAAGGGGGGGATAAATAAACAAATAAATAAATCTTAAAAAAAAAAAAGAGGTCTATAATCACTGGAACCTCTAGACTTAGCTTTGCTGGAAATTAGACCAGGATCTTCTAGAGTCACAGGCAAAAGTCTATGTACATGGATGTACATTTTTTCAAGGGACCATCTGAGTCTCAAATAGGCATGAAAAACCAAAATGTCCTAAACATGTGCAATAGACTGTAAGCTTCTGGAGGACCAGAATGTGTGTTATTCATCTTTGTGTCCCTAGATCCAGAATGTGTTTGGCCCTTGAAGGTTATTTTGAATGCATGAAAAAGGAAATGTATGAAAAAAAAATGATAAGTGTGAAAATACTTTATAAACTATAGGTACATGGCAAATATGAAAATCATTTTTGCATTTCCTAGACAATTTTGCATATAGAATCTCTCTCAGCTGCTGAATTTAATTTGCTAAATTAAAGCTGTATTTCTGAAAGGGGTTACTACATCCTGCTCTTTAGACCATACCCTGGCTGTTGAGGCTGTTGAAGAAACTAAAATAAGCTACATGAAGGGGATTAGTGCCCATCAATATCAAGTCTTAACCTAAACTCGAAGTCCAATGTATTAGCTATGATACCATGAATGGCAAAGAGTAACCTTCAAAAGCAAGGGTCCAGAATACAACCATTCTGCTCTACCATATAGAATTGATGACTACTCTACTACACAGTCTCTGAGTAGGTTACGTGTCAAGAATGGATGGAAAAGGCAACGTCTGTATAAAATTAATAGCAACATGTCCCATGGTAGAAGGCCAGGTTTGTGGAAAAGCATTGGAGTAGAAATTAGACTCAGTAATCCTTAGAGCCCTGGTCCTTTGTTTCCTCATCAATGAACTCTGAAGTGTTGGGCTAGATGATGGCTATGGTTGGTCCTTGTTATCATAGAACACTTTCTAGTCTTGACTTTATTTGTCTGCTCAATAAGCCTATGAGATAAACAGGACAATATCCTTAACTACATTTTATAAATGCTCAAAGAGGGCTACAATAAGGTTAATGGGTTTCCAAAAGTCATACAGCTAAAGCTCTTATCTTCACATTTCTTGTTCAATACTTCTTTCCCCTAAGACCGGCTGAGCAAGGAGTTCAGTGTCCCCAGAGGACATAGGTGTTAGCTGCCAGAAAACAAAGGGGAGGTTATTTCTTCAAAATAGAACTGGATTAAAATCTCAATTCCTTCATTTACCAATTGAGTCATCTTTCCCTCTATTTTTAATCACCTACAGTTCAGTTTTCATATCTATAAAATAAATGATATGTGCCTCTTAGGTTTATTGTTAGATTACATGAGATGATGTGTATAAAGCACCTGGTCTGACTTCATATGAGAAGTCTATGCCATCTTATCCTTGAATAAACTCATCTTTCATGGTCTTATGGCTGCAAATGTGGCCTCTTCAATTAATGAGAGTTTTTTATTTTTTATTTTTTTGAGGAGATAGGATAGATTTTTTTCTCTTTTGTATTCAAGTATAATGCTTTTAAAACATATTCATCAGAAATCTGATAGATTTCAGTGAGCATGCTTTTCCTTTTCTTTTCTTTTCTTTTCTTTTCTTCCTTTATTTTGTAGTAAAAGTGTTTGGGCACCAAAAAATAGTGCCTGATAATGAAAGCCTCTTTAAAGAGTAGTCACAGGATCAAAGCCAGGGCTCCATACACCATACCTTCTGATGATACCAACACCAAATATAAAAGACAGCAAACTTTATGGCTTTCTTTCTACCCATAAAAATCAACCCATTCCTAGGTGTTTTATCTTTTCAAGCAGGTTCCCAGTATCTATAATCAAATATCCCATGCTTTTTCCTTTTTCTTTTAATATTTCTCTTTTGATGTGCTCAGTCTATGGTGCTGCTGAATGAAATCCCACTGTCTTCTGGTGGTGACACCATTCTGGGAATAAGTAGGTACTCTCAGCCATGAGGCATTAGGAAAGCTCACTCTACATTATAGGGAGAAACTTCTATGTAAGAGGGAATGACTCTTTAGCCAAAGACTTTGAAAGGGAACTGTAAATTAATCGTGATGGAAAAACTATAAAAATAACATTCTTAGTGTAATAAGGTGATCTGTTTTTAAAAAGTAAGCTGTATATTGACTCTCCTGCTCTATGACTTCCCCTCTAGGAGAAGTCAGGACATTGCTTTCTCTTCTACCCTTCCTTGGAGTGCTGGAATTTGGAAGGTATTAGAATCACACTCCAAGGCAACCATCATCCAAAATGAACTTAGTTTTATCCAGCTTGGGGGAGGAGTTGGAGGCTGACACTTTGAAGGAAGGACTGGTTATACCCGAGGGCTGGTTGCATACCCCAGAACGGGAGAGGATTTGGGTTTGAAAATTGTTCTGTTGGTAGTTTCCTGAACATTAAATCAAATTAGCCCTGATTCCTTCTTTGTCACAGGACTTTCTGGCTATGTGGACCAATAAATCCTATTGGCATCCCTGGGGGTATAGAGAGACTTTCCAAGGAGGTACATAGAGATGGACAGTGAAAAGAGAGTTGATGTCTAGATCCTCATTTCCATATGCTTACTTTCTTAAAACAGATGAGTCTGAGAACATACCAGTGTTCACAACATCGGGCTGGTTCTCTTATTCCCAGGCCCCTTTCAGAATCATTCTTTTCCATGGACACCAAAGAAAAACGTAATTCTCATCCATTCTGATATTGTGCTGAAATATACTGGGGTAATAAAAAAATCTCTAGGACAGGAAATAAGGAACATTATGAAATATTTGCTCCTGAGAAGGCTCCTTTAATGAAGCAGCACACACTCACATTACCAGTTCCTATCTTTCCTTGTTGTGAATACACTTCTGCAAAAGGCAAAGTCTACCTTTAGAACTGGGGTATTTGAGCCTTTGTTGAAATATTCTGAACTCAGAATATTTGTAGAGTTCTAGACTAGGATTAGACCACAACAATGTTCAAGTTTAAAGACCCCCCCTCTTTCATTCCACAAGTATTGTCATCCAGAGGGCTAGACCTGTGGAAGTAAAGCGAGTACCAGGAGTAAGAAACACTGAAGTCCCCATCCATCGTCTGTATGGGATCAAAGCCCCTTCTCAATTAGAGGTGGAGTGGACATCACCATCCCAGAATCCTCAGGATTGGGGAATGAACTACGGACTAGAGTGGACCTACTGGTATTCTACTATAGACATATTGTGATTCTAGCAATGGAAGAAATTACAACATTGATGTGGAAGCAGTGAGCACTGGAGGCTCTGGGGGCAGGAAGAGGGAAAAACAGTTGTAATATGGGGGCTTTTTCAGGACTTGGGAATCATTCTGAGTGATGTGCAGCGACAGATATAGGTCATTTTACATCATCACTTAACATGCAGAATTGTGTGGGAGAGAGTGTGGTCTACAATGTGAACTATGGTCCATGCTCAGTGGCAAAGCCCCAGGATGCGTTTATCAATTGCAATGAATGTGCCACACTAATGAAGGATTGTGTTTATGTGGGAGGGTGTGGGAGGTGTGGGGAGTGGGGCATATGGGAATCCCTATATTTTTTGTGTAACATTTATGTAATCTAAGCATCTCTTAAAAAAAAAAATTATGTATATGCAAAAAGAAACACTGAAGCCTGCAAAGCCTGATTTCATTCAGGCAGCAAACTTACAGCAAGACTTTGTGTTTCATCTACCTGTCTATCTACTTACCTACTTTGTCTTTCTATCTTTCTATCTAGCTAAGAATTAGAATATTCAAGATTCATAAAAGGCATTCTGGGAAATTCTATTCTACTGCCAAACGAAACTTCTCTTCATTTTCCCCTTTTGTAATAAAAAGAACAAGCTTGGTGAATATTCTCATTCATCTTGTGTCTCAGTCTATATGTCAGCTACATATTTTGAATGATTTTAAGGGGGAGGAGATGAAAAGTTTCACCATTATTTCTTACACTATCAGCACAATATTATTTTTTCAAATAAAAAGGAATATATATTGGGATGAGTTAACATTTTATCTTTTCTTAACCTTTTATTCAGGCTCATAAGAGAAACATTTTCATTGATTTCTAACCCCCCCCTCCAGATTCCTCTCATTTATCAACATTTGACCTGCTGGTTTATCCCTATGTATTTATTAGATTTGGTAACAAGAACACATTGTGGATTCTCCTATAAATAATGCTCTTAGCAAACATTGTTAATAATCTTTTGTAAGCCCCACACTTTGTAGTGTCCCACTGCCTTCTCTTCTTTTTGCTAGTAATTTCACTGGCCCGTGCCTCCATTTAACAACAAATCATTGTATCCATCATTGTATGCATTAAATAACTGGAGGTGAGAAGAATCCCCACACATCTATCAAGAGAAGCATTTCCAATAAAATTTTTATTTTTAAATTCATATTTATTTTTCAAACTATATCTCAGTTTTTGTGATATTTTATAGCATTATTTAAAAATAACAATACTTATAATGAAAATTATATCCTTGGCAACTATTTCGATTTACAATGAAACATTTTAGATGTTAAACAAAAATGTGCCAGAGAAGTCATAGTTTTTCAAAATTGTTTTAGAAGGTATGCCAGCAAAATATTTTTTAATTCCAAAGTTGTAGCCCATGTGTATAATGACTCAGAGTAATTAAATAAACAAATATTAAATTTGTAATATATAGCTTTAATATATGAAAATAATATTTCTATATTATTGCTAGTGTGACATGTGCTTTGAGTTGGCATACTTTTAAGAAATAAGGATGGATTTGCATGGGGTGATTTGTATTTTCAACCCTCTGCTGACCCATGGCCTCCACGTATGTTCATATTTGACAAATGCCCAAGGTGGTTAACTGTCCAGCAATGGGGAAAATCTTACATGAATATATAAGCATGCTGCCCTAGAACTTGGCCTCCTATTGCACAATGAGGCTTATTTCTAAGAGAAATGTGCCCTCTGGGTCTTTCTTGGACAATTCATCATATACTATTATGCAAAGTAAAGCTGGCAACAAAAAGCCAGATTAGAAAAAAAAAAAATGGCATGAAAAATAAAGAATTGGATTTGTTTCAACTTTTAAAATTTAAGTTGTGTTCTGTTATTTCCAAGTTTCTGTTTGGAAAATATGAAATGCCAATATTTTATATAATGATGTCATTGCTATAAAAATCATCTTTCAAAAATGTCTTCTGAGTTTTAGTTTAGTTAGTTCTGCAATAAACTGAATCAGGGCACTTGGATCAGAGCCCATACAAAAAGAAAGCAAATTGTCCACCATCTTAAATCAAAATTGAGCATTTTGTTTTGTTTTGACTTTAGTACCATATCAGAAACTAAAACTAGTTTGTATAAACATGATCAGTATTTTGAAAAGTGCATTTTTCCCTAAGAAGGCCTTCACACCAAACGTAACACTATGAAATGCCATAAGCATCGGTCAATCAGTCCATCAGTCTTGGATCAGTAGGTTGATTGATAGTGAGTTTCTACTATTATGGTTTGGAGACTAGTGGGATTGTCTCAAATGCTCAGCACCATCTAAAGAAAATTCTATTAGTAGCTAATATAAAAGACTAACACAGAAATATTTGCAATTTTTATTGTATATTCTGCATTGTGCAATAAGATTAAGAAGTGCTGAAAGAGATGCTTTCTATTGAAATAGCAGAAGTCCAAATTTATATTACTTCAAGCAGTTAATTTATATTAACCCCCACCACCCCCACCCCAGTTGTGAGAAAGGGAAAGAAGTAAAAAAGGAAGAGAGGATAAAACCCTAAGAAAAGAGGTCTGCTATTCTGGAAGTGAGGGAAGAGGGTCAGAGGAACCAGAATTGTTTCTTAGAAGCTACTCCTTTCCTGCCTAAAACTTTTCAGTCAGAATAAATAGCCCCTTACACAGTGCTTTGATCTGAAACCCAGAGAATAACTGGAACCCAAGGATCATGCTAGAGTGAAGGGGAATTGAAATCTAACAGTCATGCAAGCTGGAGAGATACAATCCCCAGGTGAAGGCACCGACCTTATGCTTGTGATTACACATCATAATAATGATGGTGGCCTGAAAGACCTGGAAAGTGAGGGACTCATATAATAATTTTCTCAATGAAAACTGGAGTGCACACACATGCCACTTATGGGGTTGAGCTCTGGGGATACAATGAATAGGAAGAAATAGTCATTGCCTTCTATGAGCTTACAATATACTGCCTGAGACAAAGTATACAATCACTTACCTAAGGAGGATAACTAAAATGCAGTAATATGACAGGGGACAGACACCCTTTCCAGGTTTGATGAACCAGAGGAAACTTCCCAAAGAAGATGTGATGTCCTGATTGAATTCTGAAGGCTGAGTAGAAGTTGATTATTTAAAAAGTGTGGAGGAGTGGAAATAACAGGGAATGGGATTGCAGAGGAGAAAACAGCATATGCAAAGGCCCAGAGGGAAGAGAGATTATTGCAGGTGAATCAACTGTAATACAAGTCTATGCTTTAGGAAGGGAGGGGCAAGATAGTGGCAGTGTAGGGAACTCCAAGTGTCAGCTCATCTTACAGTGCAGCTAGTAATCAGCCAGAGCTATCTAAATCACCTGTTTGAGGACCTAGGAGACCAGAAGAGCATCCAGCAACATCTTTGAAAGAACAGGAGGAGGAGACTGCCCATCTGCAGTGAAGATTCGTGGTAGAGCACTCCACACCATGGAGGCAGGTGCCCATCCTCCACTGGAGGCACAAGATGCCTTAGGAGCTATTCCCTGGCTAGAGTCAGAAGTTCCATTTCCCAAAAATGGGGGAGGAAAAGATGGTTGGGCGCTGACTTCAGCTACTGATTAGTAAATTTGACTCGCTGAAGTCCAGTCCCAGGTAGAGTTAAAGTTTGAACCTGTTTAAATCAGGAAGAGGCCAGTAGCCTCTATTTTAACCCTGCCCCTGGCATGAGGGGAAGCAGTGCTGATTGAAAATTACAGTGATTGTAGGGACCAGCTTCTTTCCACCCAGGTCAGATTGCTGCCCCAGCCTGGGCTCCAGCCACACTGCCAGCAGGGAGGAATCTAACGGGACTCATAGCAGCCTCTCTGGGCAATTGTAGTTGCTTTTGGCCCACCCAGAAAAGATTATTAGGGCCTCCATCCCCACCCTTGACAGGGCAAGAGGGGTAGTGCTTCCTCAGCCTCTCTGGGAAACTGTAGGAGATTTTGGCCCACATGGACTAGATTAGTAGCCACACCTGTGGCTCCATCCTGCCCCAGACAGGGCAGGATGATGGGTAGTACTCCTTTAGCTTCTATGGGCAACTGCAGTAAGAGAAGCTGAGGGACTAGATTGTTGAGAAAACCTGTGGCTCCATCCCTGCTTCTGGCAGGGGAAGAAGGGAGCCAGTGCTCTGTCAGTCTACCTGGGCAACTGCAGTCAGTCATGACCCACACAACTTAGTTTACTGCCTACATCTGTGACTCCATCCCTGCCCCAAGCAGGGGAGGAAGGGGTGTGGATCTCCATCAGTCTCTCTGGACAACCACAGATGGTCTTGGCCTGCATAACTTGGATTACTGCACACAACAGTGACTCTATCCCCAACCCTAGCAGGGGAGAAAGGTGGGAGAAGCTTCATCCATTCTGAGGCAATGCGAGCAGCTTCAGCCTCCACAGCTTACAGTACCAACCACATCTTCAGCTCCTACTCCATCTTCAGCAAGGGAAAAAATGCATAAAACAGATGGAAAAGGCTGAAAATCTCAGGTTGGCTAAACATGGGCCATTATAAAGTTCCAAAATAAGTTGAACCAAGTTTCAAAGAGTGACTGTAGCACAAAGCCAATCAAATAGAAATCCCTAGACTAAAGAGAGAAACTTGGACCAGAATAAACATATCAAGTAAATCAGATGCCAAAACACCAACAAAAAATTATAATCCATTCCAAAAACAAGAAGATATAGCCCAGTCAAAGGAACAAACTAAGCCTCCAGATGACATAAAGGGGTTGAGACAACTTATCACAGATGTTCAAACAAATCTCCTTAATAAATTCAGTGATATGGCCAAAGAGATTAAGGATATTAAGAAGACACTGGGTAAGCAAAAAGAAGAATTTGAAAGCATACATAGAAAAGTAGCCAATATTATGGGGAGGAAAAGCACAACAAATGAAATTAAATATACACTGGAGATATATAACAGCAGATTTGAAGAGGCAGAAGAAAGGATCAGTGAGCTTAAAGACAGGGTTTTTGAAAGCAAACACACAAACGAATGGATAAAGAAAAGAATGGAAAAAATCAAACAGCATTGGGAAACTAATTGACAACAAGAGACATGCAAAGATACATGTCATGGGTGTCCCAGAAGAAGATAAGAGAAAAGGGGCAGAAAGAATACTTGAGGAAATGATGATAGAAAATTTGTCAACTCAATTGAAGAACATACATATCCATGTTCAAGTGGCACTATGTACTCCAATCTGAATAAATCTGAATAGACCTACTCTGAGACACATACTAATCAGAATGTTAAATGCCAAAGATAAGGAGAGAATTCTGAAAGCAGCAAAAGAAATGAGATTCATCACATATAAGGGTTTCCCAATAAGATTAAGTGCTGATTTCTCATCAAAAACCATGGAAGCAAGAAGGCAATGGTATGATATATTTAAGATACTGAAAGAGAAAAACTACCAGCCAAGAATCTTATATCTGGCAAGATTGCCTTTCAAAAATGAGGGCAAGTTTAAAATATTCACAGATAAACATAAATGGAGAGAGTTTGTAACCAAGAGATCAGCTCTGCAGGAAATACTAAAGGGAGTTCTACAGCCTAAAAGGAAAAGACAAGAGAGAGAGGCTTGGAAGAGAGTCTAGAAATGAGGATTTTATCAGTAAAAGTAACTGAAAGTGTCAAATGAGTGGTTTAAATAAGATATGACAATAAAACCCAAAGAACAAAATGGCTGATGTAAGAACTGCCTTTATGGTAATAACATTGAATGTTAATGGATTAAAGTCCCCAGTCAAAAGACACATACTGGTGGATTGGATAAGAAAATATGAGCCATCTATATGCTGTCTACAAGAGACTCACCTTAGACCCAAGGATATCAATAGATTGAAAATGACAGGCTGGAAAGATATTCCATGCACGCAGTAACAAAAAACAAAACAAACCAAAAGTTAGAGTAGTTATACTTATATTGGATGAAATAGACTTTAAAATAAAAGCTATAATTAAAGACAAAGGAGGACATTATATATTAATAAAAGGAGCAATTCATCAGGAAGAAATAACAATTGTAAATATATATGCACCTAATCAGGGTTCCCCAAAATACATGAGGCAAACACTGGCAAAACTGAAGGGAGAAATAGATGTCTCTGCAATAATAGATAGAGACTTCAATACACCACTCTCAGCATTGGATAGAACATCTGGGCAGAGGATCAATAAAGAAACACAGAGTTTGAATAACATGATAAATGAACTAAACCAAATAGGCATATACAGAACATTGACCACAAAACAGCAAAATTTACATTCTTCTCAAATGCTCATGGACCTTTCTCCAGGATAGACTATAGGTCTCAAAACAGATCTCAATAAATTTAAAAAGATTGAAATTATACAAAGCACTTTCTCTGATCATAAAGGAATGAAGCTGGAAATCAACGACAGACAGAAAATGAGAAAACTCACAAGTATGAACAACACACTCAAATAATCAGTGGATCAAAGAAGAAATTGCAAAGGAAATCAGTAAATATCTCTTCACGAATGAAAATGAGGACACAACATATCAAAACCTATGGGATGCTGCTAAGGCAGTGCTGAGAGGGAAATTTATAGCACCCAATGCTTACATTATATAAAAAAAAAAAAAGAGCTAATATCAATGACTTAACTACACAGCTGGAGGAACTAGAAAAAGAACAGCAAACTGATCCCAAAGCAAGCAGAAGTAATGAAATAACAATGAAATCAAGAACAACAAACAATAGAGAGAATTAGCAAAACCAAAAATTGGCTCTTCATGTAGCTCAGAAAAATTGTCAAACCCTTAGCTAGACTGACAAAGAAAAAAAAGAGAGAAGATTCAAATAAATAAAATCAGAAATGAAAGCAGGGACATTACTACTGACCCCACAGAAATAAAAGAGATTAAAAGAGGATACTATACACAACTGTACACCAACAAACTACACAATGTAGATGAAATGGACAAGTTCTTTGGAAGAAACAATCAGCCTAAACTGACCCTCGAAGAAACAGCAGACCTCAACAAACCAATCACAAGAAAAGAAATTGAAACAGCCATCAAAATCCTCCCTTAAATGAAAAGCCCTGGAACAGATGGTTTCACAGGTGAATTCTACCAAGCATTCAAAGAAGATTTAATACCAATCTTGTTCAAGCTCTTCCAAAAAATTGAACAGGGGAAAATGCTACCAAACTCATTCTATGAAACCAACATCACTCTAATACCAAAGCCGGGAAAGGATATAATGAAAAAGAAAAATTACAGACCCATTTTCCCTAATGAATATAGATGCAAAAATACTTGCTAATCTAATCCAACAACACATTAAAAGAATTATTCATCACGATCAAGTAGATTTTATCCCAGGCATGCAAGGGTGATTCAACACAAGAAAATCAATCAGTGTAACATATCACATTAATAAATCAGAGAAGAAAAATCATATCATCATCTCAATTGATACAGAAACAGCATTTGACAAAATACAGCATCCTTTCTCGATAAAAACACTCTGAAATATAGGAATTGAAGGAAAACGTCTCACCATGGTAAAGGGCATATATAAAAAACCTACAGATAAACATTGTACTCAATGGTGAAAGACTTAAAACTTTCCTGTTGAGATTGGAAACAAGACAAGGATGCCCACTGTCACCACTGTTATTCAACATTGTGCTAGAGGTTATATCTAGAGCAATAAGGCAAGAAAAAGAAATAAAATAAATCCAAATTGAAAAGGAAGAAGTAAAACTTTCCAATGATATGATACTATACCTAGAAAGTACTGAAAAATCTACAACAAAACTACTAGAGCTAATAAATGAGTTTATCAGAGTGGAACGATACAAGATTAATACACAAAAATCAGTAGTGTTTCTATACATTAGTAACGAGCAATCTGAGAAGGAAGTCAGGAAAAAAATTCCATTTACAATAGCAACTAAAAGAATGAAATATTTAGGAATAAATTAAACCAAGGAGGTAAAGGACCTGTATTCAGAAAACTACAATGCATTGGTAAAAGAAATCAAAGAAGACTTAAATGAAAGGATAATCCATTCTCATGGATTGAAAGACTAAATATCATTAAAATGTCAATTCTATCCAAATTGATATACAGATTCAATGCAATCCCAATAAAATTTCCACTAACATTTTTTTAATAAAATGGAAAACACAATGATCAAATTTATTTGGAAGCATAAGGGATCCCAAATAGTTAGAAACATCTTAAAAAGGGAAAATGAAGTTGGAGGACTCTCACTTTCAGACTTTAACTCATATTACCTAGCTACAGTGGTAAAAACAGCATGGTACTGGCATAAAGATAGACACATAGAACAATGGAACCAAACTGATCGTTCAGAAACAGACCCTCACATCTATGGTCAAGTGATTTTTGACAAGGCTGTCAAACCCACCCAGCTGCAGCGAAACAGTCTGTTCAACAAATGGTGCTAGGAGAACTGGATGTCCATATCCAAAAGAAAGAAAGAGGACCCCTATCTCACACCTTATACAAAAATTAACTCAAAATGTATCAAAGACCTGAATATAAAAGCTAGAACCACAAAACTTCTTGAAGAAAATGTAGGGATACATCTTCAAGACCTGGTGATAGGTGGTAGTTTCTTAAACCTTATAACCAAAGCACAAGCAATGAAAGAAAAAAAAGGAAAAATGGGACCTCCTCAAATGTAAACACTTTTGTACTTCAAAGGAGTTTATCAAGAAGGTGAAAAACCAACCTACTTAATGGGAGAAAATATTTGGAAAGTACATATCCAATAAGGGTTTGACTTCCATGCTATATGAAGAGATCATGCAACTCAATGGTAAAAGGGCAAGCAATTTGATTTTAAAAATGGGCAAAAGACTTAGACATTTTTCCAAAGAGGAACTGGCAAAAAATACATGAAAAAAAATTCAATATTACTAGCTATTAGGGAAAATGCAAATCAAAACTACAATGAGATATCATCTCACACTTAATAGAATGGCCATTATTTTAAAGCAACAACAAAAAACTACAAGTGCTAGAGAGGATGTAGAGAAATAGGAACACTCCTTCACTGTTGGTGGTAATGTAGAATGGTGCAGCCTCAGGCAGTTCTTCAGGAAGCTAAATATAAAACTGTCGTATGATCCAGAAATCCATCTATAGTGATATATCCAGAAGAACTGAAAACAGGGATGTGAACAGACATTTGAACACAGATGTTTATAGAGGCATTATTCACAATTGCCAAAAGATGGAAATAACCCATGTGTGCATCAATCAATGAATGGATAAATAAAATGTAATAAACACATATGATAGAATACTATGCTGAAATAATATGAAATAAGACAAATCTGACAACATGGATAAATTCTTGAGGAAATTATGCTGAGTGAAATAAGCCAGACACAAAAAGACAAATATTGTATGGTCTCATTAAAATGCACTAAATATGAAGAATAAACACATGGAGTTAAAACCTAGAGTATAGGTTATTAGGAGATAAGAGGAAAGCTGAGAAGGACTACTGATGCTTAATGTATGTAGAAGTTTTAATTAGCTTGATTGTAAAAGTGTGGAAATGTATAGAGTTGATGGCAACACATTATAGTTAGTAGAACTAATGCAGCTGATTTACAAATGTGATTGTAGCTGATAGGGGTAGTCCAGGATGTAAATGTCAATTGAAAGAACACTAGAGAATAATCTCGGGACTGAAAAACATAGTGTACCCAGTGGAAGATGAAGAGTATGGTTAATAATAAAAATACAAGAATGTTCTTCTGTGAACGAGAACAAATGTACAAAACTATTACAAGATGGTAAGAGTATGGTGATGCAAAGGAAAAATACATTTAATGTAACTTATGGACTATAGTTCACAGTAATATTGTAATATCCATGCATCAGTGTCAAAGAAGGTACTATATCAATTCTAATATGATCAATAATGGGGGGTATGAGATTTTTTCTTTTAGACTAAGGAAAACATTCAAAAATTTACTGAGACAATGACATCACAACTCTGCAATGAAAGTGAGAGTCACTGAGTGTACACTTTGAATGGATGATACAAGGCATGGGACTGTATAACACAGTGAGCTATGTGGTGGATGATGAACTGTGGTTAACTGTACAACTATGAGAGTGTTCTCCCATGAACTTTTACAAATGTACAATACTAATACATGATGTTAATAAAAAGGGGAAAAGATATACCAAATGTAAGCTATGGACCAAAATTTGTAGTTGTATTTTCATGATGTTCTTTCATAATCTGTAACAAATGTCTCACAACAATACAAGGTGTTGGTGGAGGGGTGATGTATGGGAATTCTGCATGTTATGCATGACTGTTCTGTAAGCTCACAGCTTCTCTAATGAAAAAAATTATTTGAAAATTTATACTTTAGGGTAATGGGGTACCAGTGAAGAGTTTTGAGTAGAAGAGTAACATAAATGGTTCAGAAATCCTTCTGGATATAATATGTGGAGAATAATTGAAGGGAGTAATACTGGAGATAGAAAGATATTAGGAGGCTGCTGAATTAATTCCTTTGTTTCTAATATCCAAAATTTAAGAACCTCAATCTGGGGTTTCTCACCCGTGAAAAGAGAGCTTTCAATGATCCATTTAAACACAATCCTTATGCCAAGCAGGAACTACCTTTAATAGTCTCTGTCTGCCTCAGTTGAGATATTAATCATATAACTAGGGCTCAAACAAGCAATGCCTTCCACTGGGAGCTGCAAGATATCTAGGCCTTAGAGCTATGCCATTTTGCATATAAGGAGAACATTGACTTACTCCTTATCATCTTTTAATATTTTGGTGCTAGAAGACAGTCTTTTAAGGGAGTGGCCAATTATTTTTTTAGGGTATAGAATGGTAATGTGCATGTTATCCCCTAGAGTTCTGCAATGTGCTGGCTCTGAATAGAAGTCAGTACAGGGCACTATAGAAACAAAACAAAACAAAACAAAACAAAAAACCAGACACCAAGGCTAAAGCGAGGAGTCGAGATCTAAAGGATATTTGAAAATCTACAATTAGGAAGGTAAAATGATAGAGGAAGAAAGGAAGAGCAGAGAGGAGAAGGCAACCATTTCAAGCAGAGGAGGCCATGGCATGTGGAGGGAGAGGGAGAAAGCAGGAATAGGCAAGAGCCAAACAGCACAAGGGGACTCGAGCGTTTTTTCACAGAGAAAATGTGAGTCATCAAAGTGGACACGCAGGAAGGAGGGGATAGTGGATCATTAAGGGACTGGTCTGGCATTCACCTGATTTATCTTTGCAGTTATGTGCTCATTCCTTCCCCTAACTTGGCTCAATCCTCCTTAACATCAGGGAATAGGTCTTAACATATCTTCATCATCATCTCATCCAGTACAGGACTTTATACGTGATGTATGAAACCCGTCAACTGGTTAAGTCTTTGAACATCAAACTGGAAACAGCAAGCTCATAGAATGATATTTTTCAACTTTTTTTCAGCTGTTTAGTCATAATCTACTCAATCGATAAACATTTACTGAGCACTTCCCCAAATAAGGCATGCTCCAAACATTGTGCAGGATGAAAAGAGGCCTTGCATAGTCCAAGTTATACACCACAGTATACATTTCAATCATAATGATTAAAAATGAGATCCCCTCCTTTCTTGCCACATTAAAAAGAATTCTGCATAGAGTTTATGTTGGACTATTTTCTTATGAATTTGAGAAGCTTGAGCTTAGCTGAGTAGATAGCAAGGCCAAATAAATTCCTTAGGAGATTAATATGTGTGTTGTTGACCTAGCATAAATACAGGCGAATAATACCGTCAAGCAAATGGCAAATCTGCATGTTTGCTCTCCAACGCACACTACCAGAAAATCCCAAAAATGATTTGTCTTAGGAATAGAAGTTTCTCTTAAAAGAAAAATGGTACATCTCTACCAAGTAATCAAAAGATATGTGAGAGTATGTATGTGATTATATATACATACATACATACATACATATACACACACACACACACACTACTTTTCATTTCTGAAACTGAAGAATTCTCAGAGGACCATTTTCTGAAACACTAAAATTCTCAAAAAGGTTCCCGGAACAGCACATTACTATAACTTGACACCATGTTTTAGATACTACCCAATAAACGTTTGCAAGGCAGCAATAAACCTTGTTTCTAATAGCAGGTTTCACGCTGTGCTAGCAAAGTGCAGAGGAAATGGCTGGACGGAAAGCTCGTGTACTGTATGCCAGGGCGGCATCAAAGGCCTCCCTAGCCAGTTCATTACAGTACCTCTCAGGAGGTCCAGAGCCGGCCCGGAGTCCTTCCTTGTTATACGGCACTTGCTTCAATCCTTTCTAATAACCCCTGAATATGGACACACTCAGCAAGACCGCTTTTGAGGTAGTCAGAGGTGTTTGGTTTGTTGGGTTGAGGAGGGTGAAAGTTGGAATGCCTTCCAAGTCTAATTATAATAAAACCGTGTCCCCTCAGCCTATTTTTCCTGACAGACCTACAGCTGCTGACATTAGCCAGTACCGTGAGTGCCCTCAGCTTCAAGTGCCAGCTGCAACCCAATAAGCTTGAGATTTGAGAACTCCAGTTTCCTAAACAGTTCTAGAAGTATTTAGGCATCAGGCCGAAGTCTGCCTTTTAAAATAGAGAAATAGTTAAATTGCTATTATGCCAACCATTTTTTCTTTCTGCATTGGGGCCAGGCACTCTTAACTGATTTTAATTTGTTAGAATTTGAAATGACAGTTTGTCTCCTATTCAAGAAAGGGAAGCTTTGAAACTAAGACCAAAATTTGAGCCATTATGCTTGGCTCTAATGCTTAGAAAAACATACTGCACAGGACTGAAGCAAGTTTGTCCTGGTGGCTCAGGTACATACGCACGAAGTCAAAGAGCTCCACTGCTCTCGTTAACTGTGGGAAGACTTTACATCACTGGTCAGGTTAATAAGCTTCAGCAACTAAACATTTTGTTATATTCAAAGTGTATTTTTCTTCAGAGACTTTACTCGCCTGAAATCAAGCTGAAATTACCAACTGGAAGAAGAAGGAAGAAAATGAAATTAAAATTGTATGTGTGTATGGTGAAAATTTGTGTTGAATCTAGACTTTAAACTCCATGTTTGTGGGAACTGTGTCTTATTTGCTTGTCTATTCCTAGCCATTAGTACAATTTCAAGAACAAAGTAGATGTTTAATTCTATGTCTTAAATAAGAAAACAGCTTCTAGTTCATGACCTTCTTGAGCTTCTGTTTTCTCATCAGTGAAAGGAGAGAGTAATATTCATCTTACAATGTGCGTCACTGGGAAGTGTGTTTAGCTGCAAGTAGCAGAAAACCTCAACAGTCTTAAACAGGATCTCAGATATAAGTGAGTTTGGAGGTAGTGGCTATTGGCAAAGACTGAGGGGCACAATGACTAAAACCTCTGCAATTGTCTAGATATTCCCTTAGATTCCTTTGCCTCAGAATTGCAGAATGGCTGTCGGATTCCAGATATCACAGCCCCTGCAAGATATCAAAAAGGGAAAATGGAGGCAGCGAGCGTGTCTGTCCTCTTTTATTGGCAAAGCAAAACCTTTTCCAGAAACACTTAGCAGATTTTTGTTGTTGTTTTCTGCTATAGTACAAGGCCACCACTGGCTAAAAGGGTTCTTAGGAAAGCAAGAAATTGACTAGATCCTTAGGGTGGCTCAAAGAAATCATGATTCATTACCTGCAAGCACTCCTAAAAACTGGGGTTATGTCAGCAAGGAAAATGGCATTAGAAAATGGCTCGTGATAATCACCTAACAGTGTCTACTTCAAGAGGTAATAATAAAGACTAGAGATCACATATGGAAAATATCACAACATAAACTGGAACACACTAAGTGCTCAATAAATAGTGAGTATGATTTATGTGATAACAGTAAATATAAAGTAATAAGTAAAAAGCAAACATTAAATCTAAAGTTTCTCTGTGTGTGTGTTAGTGAAACTAGTTGCTCTGTGGAGATGAGAGGTTTTTTTTTCTGTTTTCTTATTTGTGGGGATGTTAATTAAGACTTTCTAGCATCCATCTCTACAGAGAGGGACAAAAATTCACTTTTGGAACCAACTTCCTTAATTTTTGGAAAACAACTGTGATGGTTAGGCTAATGTGTCAACTCGGCCAGGTAATGGTGCCCAGTTGTTTGGTCAAGCAAGCACTGGGCTAATTGTAATACAAGGACATTTATGGGCTTTAGTCATCAATGAGTTTACCGCATAGATGGCCGATTACATCTGCATCAACCAGTGTGAGTAAGCATTGAGTGACACTTTATCCAATCAGTTGAATGCCTTAAAAGAGGAAGTAATTTCAGCATTCGGAGAGAATTTCCCAGCTCGTCTTTGGACAGCCAGCGTCTCCTGGGAGCTCATCAAGGACCTTCATTGGACTTTCATTGGATACCCTGGTTTGCAGCCTGCCTGCATAACCTGGACTTGTGCACCTCTACAGTCACATGAGAGACTCTTATAAAATCAGATATCTGATTTTATAAGACACATGTGTCCTGTTGATTCTGTTTCCCTAGAGAACCCTGACTATTACAACAACTGAGTTGATGAGTTATGGATATATAAAGTGTTTATGTCTACTGTTTTGAAGGAAGGAGACTCTAGGCAGATGGGTCCTATTGTCCTTCCCACATAACCAAGGGCAAATTATTTTGAAGGTTGTTGAAGAGGGATAGGCAAAATGACTTTGAAAGAAAGGAAGAGATCTATGTTCAAGCTCTTTCTATTTGAAGTTCAAAGATAATGAACTGTGTCAAATTGGCTACTGCATATTGGACGGGTGACCTAGACTCAACCCCAAATTCTAGGTTACGTGAGAGAGAAGAAACTTTGGGCTGATGCTAGAACCCTCATGAACAGCCATCTGGAAGCTGGCTGGAGGCATGCCTCAGAGGAAGTGGCTGTGATTTGAAAGAGCAGATCACTAAGAGCTTGTGTTAAATTATGTGGAACACACTGCTAGGGAAATAAAGGACCTACCTTGAAGCCTGCATCCTGTTTTCATAATAAAGAAAAAGGGAATGAAGAGGGAAGGAAATGTTTTCAAATACTTTGCAATAAATGCCATGAGCAATATAAACTATTAGTCTTATAGGAGTTCAGGGGAGAAAAAAATATCTTTCCAGTAAAGTATGCTTAAAGAGTTCATGGAGAAGACTGAGATGGAGCTGGGACTTGAAGGACCTTTTCAGAAATAAGAAAGGGAAAATAACTCCAGTTGGAGAGTGAATGTGTGAACAAACACATGATGATGAGTCTGGCATATTTGGAAAATAGTTGCTGAATGAGGAGGATCCTGTTGGAGAATAATGAGAAATGTTTGGAGAGGTAAGTTGGTTCTAGGAAGTGAATTCTCTACTGAGGAATTTGGATTCTTTCTGTAGGCAAAAGGAACGAAATGATGAAAACAATGTTTAATGTACTGGTGAGAGGCAGGATGGAGTGAATTAGAGAAACTTAAGGCACAGAAATAACTTGGAGGTATCTTTTAATAATTAAAGTAGGAAGGGTAAAGACCTAAACTTGGGGGTGACAGTGGGACTATAAAGGAAGGAGACCATCTGAGCAATATTACAAAGAAAACAAAATTAATCTTGTAAAGGCAGAAGTAAAAAAAATGACACTGAGGTTTTAAAACTGGGCAACTGGAAAAGGGGTGGCTTTATACTTTTATCAGTTAAGGTAGGCTGTTAAGACAGTTGACCGCAGACATGCAATGGAGTTTAGTTATTGCTCTTGTGGTTCGGTTTGGTAGGTAGGTGCTCTTCTTCCACTTTGTGGCTCCTCATAGCTTCAAGCATCACTGTTACCTGGATGCAGCCAATAGATGGGAAAGGGCATGGAGGGCTGAGCCTTGGAGGGTTCTGTGAGCCTGGAAGTGGCACACATCACTTCTGCTCTCAGCCCATTGTCCAAAGCTCAGCCACAGTCCACAACTAACAGTAAGGGAGTCTGGGACATGTAGTCTGTGTGCCCAGATAGATTTTGATAAACAGCCAGCAATCCTTCCCACATTTGCTTTATAAGAGGATATTTCTTCGATAAAATCATTTACTTCGATGTAAACTAATGCTATATTTGTACCGTTTTCTTTTAAACTTTTTCTGATGTGCAAATTCCAGAATAAAATCTTAATTGGCCTATGTCACATGGCTTCTTTTTGAGAGACATACTTATTGCATCAAATGAGGTGAGCCCACCTATTCTCTCAGTGACTCTTTATAAGGTAGGAGAAATAAACAGAGAAAAAGATGATATTGGAAAAGGAATTCCAAATTAAAAGATATATACTCTCTTTAACCATGCCTTGGGTTAGGTCAATTATTTATATTTTCTGCTAACTACCTTTTCAGCCAGGAAATACTAAGCCTAGCCACATAACTTGACATGGAAGATTCTACCCTCTGTGATCCCAATCTATTTTTTATGGTCTTCCCTGCCTCTACTCTCCATCACATACCATATATTCCAGGTGAACTGGATTATGTAACTGTCCCCGAACTCTCCTTAACCCCTTTGCTGCTGTCAGTCTTCATCTGGGAATAGTACCTTCCTGAAAACCACCCATTGAAATTCTACCCATTCTTAGGGCCAACTCAAATGCCAACTTGTTCAGGAAGCTACCACTGACTCTCTTAGGCTGTGCAATGCCATTCTCTTCCAACTTTTATTGCCTTTAAATGCAATTTTATTGGTTCCATTTTTCCTTGTATTATAAATTTTTATTTATTACATAAGGGCCTTGTTATTTGTTAATTTTACTAAATGTTCACCTTATTAATCCCAGGGTTGTCAATGTGAGGGAGAGGATCAGATGAAAAGAGATTATTGCCTATATAGTATCCAAGAGAACTTGTTACTATCCCAATATTAGTCATAAAAACAACAGGGGACCGAAAAGTGCCATCTACATTTAGCATTTTTCTCAAGGAGCTCAGTACTTGCAGTTCTTATGCTACCACTCATATTCAGGAGAGGTGAAAAATGGATTCAAGTCCCAAAGGCTAAAGAAAGGGTTTTCAAGTAGCACAGTAAGCATTGGACAAAAGACTAAATGGGGTCATAGCCATCCTTTTCTTAGTCTTTTCACGTTGAGGGCAAGAAACAGAATATCAAAGCTGAAATCTCAACAAAGATTTTTCTAGGCACCCCATATCAATGGCAAGGATTATCTTTTCTTCCCTGCTGTTATATCTCAGGATTGTAGAAGCCATCTAACACTTCTTGTTCAAGCATCCATTTGATATTTGAGCTCCTCCTAGTGATAACAACAAGAACCACTTATTTAGTGCTTGGAATGCAGAATACATTTATGTATAGAAATAATGTTACAAATGTAAATTAGAACCAGGCTGGTCCCAAATCACAGACTGTACCTACAATATAATGAAAATACTCTACCTCTTTACCAAAAAATATCAAGCAGGATTATTACGTTACTAGTGAATCCTATAGAGAAACAATTTAAATGAGAAATAAACTGTTTTTCTTGTATGCTATTTACTAAAGAAAACCTAGCTTAATTTTAGAAAATAGATGGGATTTTTTGTGCTGATTCTGTATGTAATGCAGGTGCTTTGTGGGATGGGGAGTTTAGCAATGCTTTAGGAAAAAATTCCAATGTGTGTCCTTTCTTTGGCTTGCTCTTGAAGAATCTCTTGCTTTCTGAATTAGAATTTGTTCAGGTATGGGGGAGTGGGTGAATGGGAGAATGTGTGGGTCAGAGGGAAGAAAATCTGAAGAGTGAGAGCAGAGAGTTTCCATTATATCTTGAAGTGTGATTTCGAAGAAAATTGTGCGTGAAACAGGCTTTTTTTTTTTTTTTTAGTTTTACAGAAATTTATTAAAATGAGGCTATTTAATCGTGTATCATGAGTCATTACATATAATTGAAGCCGACTCCAGATGGGTTTAGAGCAATTAAAATTCAGACTGTTTAATCTTGTGAGTATCCATCCAGCTGTCTTTCAAATGGTTAAGAGCTGCATGGTTGGCTGTCATGAAAATCCTTGAAGCCTTCAGGTAAATGAAGTCTACCTGTGTACTCAAAGGTGAATTCTTAATCCTTGTGCTTTAAAAGCAGTGTTATATATAGTGTTAGGGACATGAGTTTTGGAGTCAAATGTCCTGTTTTATATGATTGTTTTTATCCTTGTTTTAATCTTGGTTTTACCACTCCCTACCCCAACTCCATGACTTTGGGCAATAACACCTCCTAATCACCATTTCTATATTTGTAAAATAGTGGAAATAAATATATGTAGCTGACAGGGTTATCATTAGACTGGATGACAGACCACAAGTTAGTTGCATAATATGATACTTATCACACAGCATAAGTCCCACAAATGTATAAATGCCTGCTATTATTGTTCAGGCAGACTGGAAGGAGGGTGCCTCAAAGCATCTTTAAAATGCCACCAAGGGGGGAGCTGATGTAGCTCAAGTGGTTGGGCACCTGGTCCAGGGTTCGATCTCTGGTACCTCCTAAAAACAAAAAAATAAACAAACAAATGAAAAGACCAGAACCAGTGTAGCTCAGTGGTTGACCATAGATGAGGTCCCAGTTTAATCCCCGGCCCCCAGTACCTTCCAAAAAATTAATTAATTAAGTTAAATAAAAAATAAATAAATAAAAGGCTTCCTAAAAAAAAAAATACCACCAAGGATTCATATCCTTTCTCAAATCCATACAGAACCTTCTCTAATTGAAAGGTCTTATCTTAGAGAACGCTGTTACTTATCACTTGTATAGTAAAATGGAATGAGAAAACTGCCCTTTGCAGCCCTTTAACTGCAATTTAAGTCCAGTTAGAGAGACAAGCAAGAAGCACAACTCAGATAGGCCCCAATGAAGTCTCTACACTAAGAATTTACTTTAAGTACGACAAAAGAGATTAATGCATTTTTGTGGTTTGCATCTTAAGACCTCTGGTATGAGGAGTTGGCTCATTACATTTGTTTTGTTAAAGGAATCTCATAAGACATTGTCCAGGGAACTTTTCAATCCTATCTATTTGTGATTGCATCTTTGTTTTCAGAGAAACTATTTTTGGAATTGTTGGTTTAGCTTTCCAGCTCTCAGTGTTGTCAAAATTAACTAAGATAGAGATACTGGGCAGGATATAACTGAATCAGCTAATGGAACTCATGTGTTGAAGAAAAATTACTTGACAAAAAAAGAATTGAAGGTTGGGGGGAAAAAAACCATCCTCAGGAATGATAACATGATGTGGAATAAACCTTATTACATTGGAACCTGAAAGATTTCATATCTTCTTTCTTGAAAGGAAATTAAATTGTAGTATGAAGCTATACTATCCTAAAATAGTAGTCATCTTCTTGTTTATTTTTAATTAAATTCCATCCAGATAAGGGATTCTCATCTTCTCTTATGTGGACTTTCCTGCCTGCCACCGATCCATGTGCCAGATAAACAAAACACCTTCCAAATTTGGTCCATTTGGGATAGCTACTTTTAAAAAGCAGTGTTTTAACAGTCAGATCATCTGTCCTTGGGTAAGGAAAGAGAAGCCCCATTTTTTTTCGTTTTGTAACTGAAATCACCTCTTAGGCTTGAAAGAAAGTTACCAAACAAAGGCATATTTTATCTCATCCCCTTGAAAAGCGGCACTGGGCAAAAATAAGCAGCCGCCTAAATGCTGTAAATTGAAGGGCTCTGTGAGAGCTTCCTACCCTTTGAAACAAGCAAACAAAGATGCAAAAACAAAACCACTTATATCCATTAGCCTTACCAAGCTGTCCACAATCCTTACATTCATTCAAATGCTAGTCACTGAGCACAGGGAACTGTGCTAGGCACTGCCGCTACAGTGCCTGCCCTCACGCACTTACCATCTAACAGCATTAGACCTCACATTAGGCCTTTTTTGGCTGGGCAGATTTGGAGTTCATTTGCTGCAGTTCCTTGGCGCTAGTTTACAAGGCAAAAAACAAACAAACAAAACACAATTGGAATAATAATTACAACTTTTTAAAAAACTCTGTCAACTTTCAGCCATTAATATTTTATATTTTGACAAAACTTTTTTTTTAAACAAATACAAAATAATCTCAAAGGAGAAAAACTATACATGGATTATTTACACCTCTGATAAATTGTCTCATAGTGATCCAGGTGACTTTCTCTGTAGGCAACATTGGTGAGAGCCAGTGCTCAGGACTGGGTGGAGGGTCAGATCCAGCTTAGGCGGATGCCAGCATCAGCATGGGCCCTGACCCCTTGGCTGGCAGGTCTCTGGTTTTCCTGCCCAGAGATTACTCTGTAACTCTACTCTGTAAAACAGCCTTTCTGGTTAATATAAATTAGGTTCTGTAAAAAAAAAAAAAAAAAA
>JAQZBX010009466.1:0-34604 GCA_029593785.1 Cabassous unicinctus
GCTCCTGGCATTCAAGGAAAGCTCTATCATAACACTAGCTGGATAAAAACTTAAGGAACAGATGACTCAGAGTCTAAATTTCAGCATTAATGCATTAAAAATGTCCAGGTTTCAAAAAAAGAAACAAGAAATGAGGGCCCAGGCAAAGAGCGGGATTAAAACATTAGAAAACATCAATGAGAACGACCAGATCTGCAACACACCAAAGACTTTAAAAACATGGACCTAACTATGCTCAAAGAGCTAAAGGAAAACATGGACAAAGAACCCAAGGAAATCAGGAAAATATTATATGAACACAAAGAGATTATCAATAGATAGATGGAAATTATGAAAAGAAATCAAGCAGTACTGAAGACTACAGTAATAGAAATTAAAAACTCCCTGGAGGGAGTCAAAAGATGATTGGAGCTAGCAGAAGAAAGAATCAGAGAAAGAGAAGATGATAATTGAAATCATTCAGTCTGAGGAGCAGAAAGAAGAAAGGATGAAGTCAACAGTGCCTGAGGAACCTGTGGGACAACATCATATTCACTCAACCCTCGGACCTCCCCACTAGGCCCTAGCCTCAGTTATTTGGCTTTGGGTTTTTCCTTCTATCTTGACTTTCCCCACCTGTTTTCACTATAACTCTCAACATTTATAGGTAACATGATTATTCTAGAGCAAATTGCAAATATAACAACACCCAAGGGTAGATCTTAAATTCTTTGGTCTGGATGATGGGCTGCCTTGAGTATGTTAACTACTGGCACAGATAAATCAGTACCTCAGGCTCATCTTCTCAGCCAGTGGGCAATGATCTCAAACCACCTGGGTCCGAATTAATGTGTGTTGTCGATTTTCCTAAGCATAGGGTATGAGTCCAAAGTTCCCTAACTTCTGGGCTCATTCAGTTAGTGTACACTGTCCATGCAAGCATGGCTGCCTATGTAATGCTTCTAGCCTACCCACATATCTTGAGCCCCACACATTTAACCAATGAAATATCATTTCTAATGTGCTATATGCTAATTAACAAATCCTCATGTTAATTGGTGATCAAGATAGTCAAAGCTGCTTGTAGTAAACGATTCCCCCACAACACATGTGTGGGCTTTAGACCCTGATCCTTGGAGCAAGCATTCATGGTTAGGATATTTCAAATACTAACTACCTGCTCATCTGAATATTATACCTAACACACATACACACACACAGTCGACATACAGGTTAAAATGCTGGTTCCTTACCCCCAGAGCTACTGAATCAGAACTCTGGGAACCAGAGCTGAAATCAGTGATTTAACAAGCTCTCTGGTAATTCAGATGAGTGATGTACCCTACAGTTTTAGGACTACTGCTGTAGGAGTCATAAGGGAAACCCTGCCCTGGCCTCCACATGCTCTTACTCTGGGAAACTATGGACCTTGTTCTTTTCCCCTTCTGAGGCTGAGCATGTACAAGAAGCTGTGGAGAATTTGGGAGCCACCTGGGAGAATTTATGGAGCCACAGATGACAGAATCCACTCCTTATCTGGAGTTACCCAAGCCTCTCCAGGCACACGACCCTTTTCTCTTTTCTATTTACCCTAGCAGTGGGGCAGATAATAGATGGTTTTTTTGGGGATATCACTTTTTTGGGAAAAAGAAAAAGTATTCTCTAACCAAGTAGGGGAGAATTATTTGAACACTTTAAATCATCTTTCTAGAAACCAAATCTGTTTTTTACAGTTCAGGAGTGTTTCAAACAAACCTTTTTCACAGTAACTCCCAACTCCATTCCTGCTTACCATAATTCATATTTGCTTTTCCTATTAAACGTGTATTTTAGAATATAGTAAAATTATATCAGCCATAAAATGGAATAATTGACTAAAATGAAGATTAAAACCTTATCCCCAACAAAATTACTAGAGTGGTTAGGTTAACAGGATTGCATACCAGGAATGAAAACCGTTTCTCGTAATGGAAAAAGATCAAGGTTTAAGAAAATATACACATAAATATTTATAGTGAGGGAGTATTTTTAAGCAGGAGACAAAAAAAAAACTACTGTATCAACTCAAATGGGAACTTAAAATTATTTAGGGATAAACTATATCTTCTTTCCTTTCAAAGAAGTCAAGAATTTCCATAGTAAAATCCCAGTTCTAATAAACAATGCATTTTCATTCTCTTGAGGGTGTCTAAAATTAGGGAAATTAAGAGAAGGAATCTGTTGGCTAATCATGTCATAGGGTCAGGGTTTAAGAACTGATTTAATATAACAAGTAAAAACAAGCCTGAAAATGTTAAGTGCAGCCACATCCTTTAATTCCACTGTGTTGATAAATATGAAAGTGTTTTCCAAAGAAGATAAACTCAAGCTGAAAATTTAAGAACCACCAGTATAAAAACTTAAAACAATCAAAGGGCTTCTCCAAATTGGTCTTATGTTTGAGAGACTTATCATTGACAAGAAAACACCAACACTAAAGTTAGAACTCCTGGATTATTCCACTTGCAGTGAATCTGTTCTACTTATTTTATAGATGAAGATGTAGGCCCAGAGAGAAATCATGAAATGCCCCAGGTCACACTGCCAAAAGATGACAGCTGGGATGGAACTCAGTTCTCCCAATTCCAGAGCCCTGTGTGCTTCCTAGTACACTGGAGCTTTCCAAAGTCTTTGCTGTTGTTTTGTGTTGTTTTTGCAGCTGAAGTACACTCAGGACTAAAATAACGAAAAAAGGTCTTCTGTTTGCAGCAGGGTGAGACCACACAGGGGCCTGCAGCCCAGGCTGTGACTTCCATGAACTCTGGGAGGTCCCTGGGCCATAGTTAGAAAACCACCATGCTTCCCACCTCCCCAAACTCCCTTGGAGAAATCTAGTAATTCAGTGCTCCAGTCTTCATTTGTAGAGTGTGGTGGTGAAAATAATTTTTCTGTTACACTGCTATACATTTTAAGAGGCAGCATCAGGAAAGGAGGGAGTGTAGCCTCCAAGTGATGCCCACTCTGTGATGTGGTCTATAAGGTGGACCGTGTGGCACTAACCCAGGCCTGGGAGCTCTGACAGTATCAAGAGCCCATGTGCCCATCACTCCGTATCTCCCTACAATCAAAGCTAACTGGGCAATCCAACAAGTGAGGAGAATATTCTAAGGTCTTTGGCAACACTAAGGTAATCCTAATACCAGAAGCATTGGTAATTTGACTGTAAACTCTTTTAAGAGCCATCCTGTTCCAGGATCTTAGACCAGCCTGATCCATGAGTGCATGTCCCAAGGCGATGACCTATAAATGGATCTGCTGGAAACCTGACTCTGGGCTTTCTTGACACCTGTCCTCAGCCATTCTCCTGCCTGGCTGAATTGAGGTCCCTCAGCTTAGCCCTCCACATACTCTAAGGCATGGATTCTCAAATGGTATCTGTATTAGTCAGCCAAAGGGGTGCTGATGCAAATACCAGAGATCTGTTGGCTTTTATAAAGGGTATTTATTTGGGGTACAAGCTTACAGTTACCAGGCCATAAAGCATAAATTACTTCCCTCACCAAAGTCTGTTGCCACGTGTTGGAGCAAGATGGCTGCCAACATCTGCCAAGAGTTCAGGCTTCTTGAGTTCCTCTCTTCCTGGGGCTCCATTTCTCTCCAGGCTCAGCTGCTGTGCTCTCTCTATCAAGGCCAGCTGTATACTATCAGGCAAACGTCTCTGTCTCTCTCCCTGGGGCTTCTGCTGTGTCTAAGGAGCCATCTCTATTTCTCTGTGTTCTTCTCCTGTGTGTTCACTTCCTGGGTTCCAGCTCAAAACTCCCAACTCTGTCCTTTGCCATGTCTTTTCTCTGTGACTCCCTGCCCACCAAGGTCAGGGACTCAATGCCCTACTGATGTGGCCCAATCAAAGTCCTAATCATAATTTAATCAATTAAAAGTGATACCTCTGATAGCCCAGTTTACAAACATAATCCAATAACTATGTTTGGAATTCATAAACAATGCCAAACTGCTACAGCATCCAAGTAAGAATCAACTGAGGTGCTTCTTAAAATGCCTCTCTCTAAGCTGTGCACCCATAGGTTCTGATTCAGTGACTTCAGTCCATGTCCTGGGAATGTGAATTTAATAAAACCCGTGGAGTGGCCATGGAGCATCAGACCTCCACACTTTGCCCTGCACTACTGACCCAAACCACAGCAGATCTTCCTCACAGCTCCCTGACTGGGTCAGCAGGTGCTTCCCTGGGCCAGTCTGCCTTGGTTACCCCTGCTTTCACTACCCTAATTGCCCAGTCCTTCCAGGCATCTACTCTGCCAGACTCCATGTTTCAGGGGATTGTCTGAGCACAGCCTCTGCATCTGGAGAATTCCTAAACAATTTTTGTCTCCCAGGCCTGTGGCTCCATGCTGGGAATCAATGCTAGACATCAGGATGACTTTGTTTCCAACCCTCAGAACACAAAGGAATAATAGGCCTCCCTTTTTTGGACAATACCACATACTTGCCTTGAGAAACCTCTAAAGCACATAGGCCTCTTTACTAAAATTTCTTGAGGGCAGCTTCTTCCTCAGCCTCTGAAGACAAAAGGTAAACCATTTCATGAGCTAGGCCCCTTTAGGTTGCCAACAGAAAACTCAGTCAACAAGGAAGAGATTTCTTGATTCATATGATTGGAAAGTCTAGAGCTAGGTCAGACCTCAGGCCTGGCTTGACTCTGTTTCTTTTCATCTTTTTTTTATTTTGTTTTTAATCTTTCTAATTTGCCTTCCATAGTCAGTAGCACCCAACCTCACATCTACACACCACAAAAGGAGCGTGAGAAAAAATGGAAGCAACCCAAGTGTCCATCAACCAATGAGTGGATAAACAAAGTATGGTACAGACAACAGAATATGGCTCAGCTGTGAAAAGGAATGAAGTTCTGATACATGTGACAACATGGATGAAACTTGAAGACATCCTGTTGCATGAAACAAGCCAGACAAAAAAGGACAAATATTGCATGATCTTACTGATATGAAATAATCAGAATAAGCAAATTCATAGAATCAGAAACTAGAATACCATGGGCAGGGGTGGGGATAGGAAATGGGGAGTTAATGCTTAATTGGTACAGAATTCCTATTTGGAGTGATGAAAAAGTTTTGGTAGTGGATGGTGATGATGGTGGCACAACATTATTAACACATGAATTATATATTTAAATATGGTTAAAGGGGAAATTTTGGGTTGAATATAAGTTACTAGAATAAAAATGCTTTAAAAACCATCAGACTATACAATACAACTAGCCCTAATGTAAACTATTATCTATAGTTAATAGTTTAGAATTATAATAGTCAATTGTAACAAAGGTACCACACTAATGCAAAGTGTTAGTGATGGGGGCAGGTATAATGGGAACTCTATTATCCTGCTTGATTTTTCTGTAAACCTACAACTTCTCTAATTTAAAAAATATATATGCATATCTATGTAAAGGAGAGACCATGTCTGCCAGCATTCTGAGAGAAAGAATCCCAAGCTTCATCCTTTTTAGACCATTTCAGTCACATGCCTACTCTTGAGCCAAATGACTTTAGAAATTGCTGGTCGACTTAATCCACCCTGAAGCTGAGGGTGGGGTAGAGTCCCCCAAAACATAGGCTCTGCGGGGTGGGGTGGTTACTGGGAACTATTAAGAAAGGGAAAATACCAGCTGAGTAGTGCAACAACAGTGTCCAAAACAGCCACAGTTGCCTCAAAATTCACCCAGAAAGCTCACAGGTTTCTCTCTGGTTATAAGATGAAAAGACAAAACACAAAGCAAGTCTTTGGTGGTTAATCTGCTACTCCTGGATACAGGTAAGGTGCTGTGAGGGATGATGGAGCAGGGATTCCAGCAGAGGAAGAAAAGGGTTTACCTGGCAGACAATCTTCTCTCCTCTACTTTCACTTCCAAACTGAATCTTGGGCTTGCTTCAAATGAAAGTTGCTAATAATTAAATTGCTTTAAATATTCCTTAACTAGCTTGTAGCAATTAAAAAATCTGACCTCTTGTAGGAGTGGTACCTGTTTTCTTTGGGAACATAAAAATAAGCTCAAGCAGAAGAATAGAAGTAAAACATTTTTAAAAAGGAGTAGTGTGTACATGCTTTTTTGTTTGTTTGTTTTTCTGTGAGGAAATTGGTACCACATTGTTTTTAAAATCCTGTTTTATATTGGGAGGAGAAGGTGTTAAGTACCCAGAAACAAAAGTAAGTTTTGATTCTTTTCAAAGAAACCAATTGTTAAAATGAAAGAAATGAAAGAGACCTGAGCCAATTAAGGTTCAAAGCCAAGCTAAAGAGAGGAAAAATTAACACCAGTTACTGCTCATAAAGATTTTGAGTAGGAAACAAACTCACAGATGTTCATGGAAGATCTCCAGGAAGAAGGAAGATAAGAAAAATGAAACTTGGAGTTGGTCACTGATATAGGTTCCCCAAAATCCATTCCACCCTAAATGTAGCCCGTGACGATCCCAGCAACCTTGGTCCCATTGCTGGGGACTGACTTAGGAGAGGACAGGGAATGAACTGTGACCAATGAAGAAGCTTTTCTCGCTTCTCTGAACAGAAACAGAAATAGACAACTTCTCTTCTGTCATTACCTTGTTGGAACATGATGTCTAACACTTGGCAGTGGCTTGTGGGAGAGCGGAGCAGATCCGGGGAATCTGAGTGGCAAAGTCAGGGTGCACATGCCACCAGAAGTCTGTCCTAACCCTGTGCTTCCTGCCGAGAGCAGTAATAAACATCCGTATGTTTAAGCCAGTTGGAGTCAGGATTTTGAATTATTTGTGACAGAAAGCTTCCCAGCGTGCACTTGGCTTTTGATAAACATGAATTCCTCACTTAACAAAAAACGAGAGGTAGGTGATTCCAGGCCATCACTCAGCTAGACTCCAAACCTCGTTCTCATATGACAATGGCAAAAAGGAGGAAGAGATGTGCGATTTCTCCTCAAATGTCTGTTTTTGTCAGCAAAGAAAATTTGTTCCCAGAAGCCCCTCAGCCCGCTCCCTCCTAAGTCTCATTGGCCAGAACAGGGTGGATTACGCGGCGTCCTTGCTTCAAGCGAGCATGAGCCTTTCCAGCCCCTCTCGTAGAAGACCCCATTCACTTAGCCAAATCCCCCGAGGCCAATTTCCTTTAACCCAAGTCATGCGTTACCTCTGAGGGATGCCAGAAACCTCTTCTAGCAGAAACTGTATAACAATGTATGAGTTCCAAAATTACATATTTAATGCATAATTGAATCAAATGATTCTCCAGACTACGCTTAGAAACACCTGCTGGCTTCTCATTGTGTGATAAGCAGACAGTGGGGGTGGGGGATGGGGCCTGGAGGGACCCTCGCATTGGGCGGGAAGTGAGTGGAGGTAGAGCGCGTCCTCTATGGAGGAAACACACATGTTCAAAGTGCTTGGCTTGTTAAACTGGGTCATTAGACAACAATTCTTGAAATACTGAAACTATGTCTGGATGTTTGTTTCCACCTTCATGGAGTTATGTTGTCCTGTTTTCCTCCCCCAATACCTAATGTGAATCTTCAAAAATGAAAAACAACATTTCTGGCCTTGTTCTATGACTAGACCCTCCCAGAATTTCTGGGACTTGGTCCAGGAAGTTTTCTACCACTGTCTTTTTCAAAGAAATGGGAAAGAGGGAAAGGAAAGAAACATTGATTAAGCATTGATTATATGCCAGATGCCTAACTTGGTGCTTGTTCTATTTGAGCCTCTTCAAGGAACAGGGGAGGTAGTGTACTAGACAGAATAAAGGCTAGCTGTCTGGCCATATGCAAGTCCCTTAATCACTTTAAGGCCCATTTCCTTATCCGTAAAACAGGGATAATAATAGTACCTACATTACAGTATTGTAATGATTGCTAAACGAGATGATCTAAGCAGAGTGTTTAGCCGGTAGTAAATGCTCCAGGAATTAACACCCCTAAGAGACTGGTACCATTAGCTCTACTGGTGAACTGCACCTAGTAGCTCATGAGAGCTGATTTTTTTAATTTTTAGGAATTTTGCAAGCTGGCTGTTAAATTGTTATTACCTTTGGGAGAATTTATACCCTGGGAATCAGCAAACATTACAAATCAGGACTTCTTTTCTTTCTTCCTGGAGAGCTGGTTGTTAAACATTTACTGGCATGCCACTGATTAGCGACTTTTGATAGATGAGATTCAGAGAGATTAGGTAACTTACCCAAGGTTGCACAGCAAGAAAGTGGCAGAAAGGGGATACGAACTCGGGTGTTTTTAATTCCAAACCTTTCCTCTCATTTGCAGGTACAGAATTAAAATATTGTTCCCTTTTCAGTCATTCATTCTTTCATTTAACAACTATTTCTTGAGCAACTGTGTGTATGCAAAGCATTGTCCTATGCACTGCTGGATATAGGTTTCAAAAAATGTCACAATGCCTCAAGTCTGCCTCCAGAAGCACTCACAATCACATTAAAACTATAAACCGTCCATTCATTTATGTTCAATCTACTTAGCCACTGTACCAGGAAAAGGATACCACACAAGAGCTCTCTCTGCAATATCGTAAGGCTGGTGAGCTGTCTTGGAGTCTGCTCCACCTCACCCCACTGTAGCCCAGGAGTCTCCTTTCTCTCTGACCTCCTGACATCTCACCGTCAGTGTTAGCAAATCATTAAGGAATGTTCCTATAATATGTTAGATATGAGCCTCTTCTTATTGTGTTTTTAGAGAATAATCTTCAAGAAAATAAAACCCACGGGTTGGGTTAATGTGATTGAGAAGTTAACTGCCTGGGGCCATCACAAACCATGAGAATTATCTCCCCTTCCTCCTACTTCTCCACCTATGGGGAGCACAGATTTTGACGTTTCCCAGACTTCAGTCATTCTAATACCACCTTTCAATTATTTCCATACCCTATCACCTATTTTTTTTTTAATAAATAAA
Source organism: Cabassous unicinctus (assembly GCA_029593785.1). Taxonomy (NCBI): domain Eukaryota; kingdom Metazoa; phylum Chordata; class Mammalia; order Cingulata; family Chlamyphoridae; genus Cabassous; species Cabassous unicinctus. Next base: position 8,927 of record JAQZBX010009466.1, read on the forward strand.
TACTTTTTCTTTAAATTAACACACTTTTTTTTTTCTCAAAGGGATTTATTTTTAAAGAAAATGTATCACTACCTTAAATAGAAAATTATGACTTGCCAAAGACAATGATAGTCATGAAAATAAATACACAACTCTTAAAATAGGAGAATATTCATACTTACCTCCAATAATCATCTCATAGACCACCAGTGGTACATGTATTCCATTCCAGAAATACCACTCTAAGATGTGGGGGTGAGAAGGTGATTCAGAGTTTAATTGTATTTCCTAGGCCAGTCTGAAAAATAGATGTCCTGCCCAGGCGCCTGTTGGTAATGTCAGACTTGTCAAGGAGTTTCAGCTGGCATTGCCCCAGAGAAAAAGAAGAGAAGAAAGGCTAGTGTTTGTGTCAGTACAGTAGGGTAGCCACAGCAAGGAGAGGGTGGGAACCCCCAAATCAGAAGACAGAGGTGAGGGAGGCTCCCCTCCCTCAAGAGACCCACGTCTGGACCCATGTAGCACTTCAGGAGGTCACAGGACCTCCAGATGGGAGGCATCATGTGGCCCAGGGAGTGCTGCTTTGGAGCTCCAAGAGCAATGGAAAGGGCCCTCTGGGGTCCAGCGCGGCGCCAGAGAGGAAGACTCTGTCAGGGACAACAATCACCTGCTTGGAGCAACAGTGCCTATAAGATGGCAGAGAACCAGAGCCAGCCATTAGCATTGTACTGCAAAAGGGAGAAAACGATTAACAGCGGGGGCCACCAAGAGCTAATTACCTGTCCCCCATTTTCCTGGTACCCCCAAACACAGGATCCTTGTGTAATCCAACGAGAATCCCAATTTTGACTGAAAATGTTATCTTGCCAACACAGGCAAATGGGGATGGAGAAGCAGTTTAATAAAATATAGAAAAAATAAAGTGTAATGTTTCTTGAATTGGAATGTTGGGTAGCAAAATAATACCCATTAGACCCAAAGGAATTAAGCCACCGTGGTCGGAGGACAGGCAGGGATACTGGCAATTTCGTAGAGAAATCTCTGCTGGATGCTCTGTCACAATGCAAAGCAGCCACATGCTCTGCCCATTTATAAACTGTGCGGATGACTATGCTTTTTACACCTTGCACTTCCCTGGGGACATAAATATTTACATTTACATTTATGAAGACATTTACAAACTAATTGTACATATCTCTACTCTTTGAAACCTCAAATCAAGCCAGGGCAGGCAATAAATCTTACGGAAAAAGAGACAGACTCAAAGATGTTTGGAAGTCCAACAAGGTCAGACTGCCAGTGCTGGGAAAATGACTCAGGTGCCAGTGCTCTATTCTCTGGCACTGTGCCCCGAGGCCCCAAGAAGAGAAGCTCATGTTTGCCAAGCTGACTCCTTCCTTCTGGGTGCCCACTCTGAGAATGGCACCACTGTCCAATCACCCCAGCTGGAAATCGTGGCATCTCCCTAGACACGGCCCACATCCTTCATCTTCACACCCTTGTTAATACCTCTCAATCCACCCTTCACTCTCTTTACCCACTGCCACTGCCCTCCTGGTCTCTCACCTGGACCCTTGTAATAGTGTTTTAACTGGTCTCTTTGCCTATAGTTGGGGACTCCCCCCCGGTTATCCTCTCTCCAGCTGCCTGAGTCAACTTCAGGTGTGCATTTCTGAATGTATGCCCACCTTGCTTAAAAGCCTTCAATAGCCCCTTCTTGAATGGAGACTGGAGGCCAAACCATCTCTCTCTCTCTCTCTCTCTCTCTCTCTCTCTCTCTCTCTTTCTCTCTCTCGCACACACACACACATTCTCTTTCACACACATAGAAAACCATGTGTTCCATTCCTCAGTTGGTATCACCTTCATAATATTTGCTGCGTTGTTCACTTATATTATTGTTTTCTTAACATTTTTCCCTTTAAATGGACTCAATCGTTTACTTGTATCCTTTTCAAAAATGTCTTGCCTATAATATATGTGAAGTCATATTCCCTGAATATGACAGACACTTTCATAGCTTTCTTTTCGCTGGAAGGGCATGCCTTCCTACACTCTGCCTGCTCACATGACCAACACTGGTTTTTAAGTCCAGAGTTAGATCAAGGATCAGGTGCTGATCAAGATTCAGATCAGATCTCCTAGGAAGTTTTGCCTGATCCTCCAGCAGAACTGATACTCCCTCTCCTGCAAGGGCCTATATTGTGCTCTTTGCATAAAACAGGGGCCCAAGGGGCCGTATCATGCTTACCTATTTACTTTTCTGTATCCAACAAAACTTGAGCTCCTGGAAAGTAGAGCACATGCCTTAATTATCTTTGAATCTCTAGGGCCTAACATGGAATAAACACATCATACATTTTAATAAATGAATTAATGAATTTCTATAGCAATTAGTAATTACTCACCAATGATTTTCAAACCAGATCTCTCTTCCCTGTTAGATGAAGTTGAAGAGCCCCAGAGGATGCTTGGAAATTTTCCAGTAAATGGCCACAGTAGCGTTCAATTTTTTAAGGAAAAAAATTAGTCATGCATGACCAATCCCTCAATTCTTTACACTTGACCTTCACCCAGCAGCTGCCCACCCTAAGGATTCTCTTGGTCTTTTGGTCAAGGGTAGCTTGTCCACCCAACCATGTGCTTTCTCAGTTTGTTCTTTCTTAGTTAGGGTCAAGGTTTCTATTTCCTTATTATTAAATTATTGATTCTAGATGAAGGGAACAGCATACATACACAATCTACGTGGAACAACAAGGACACTGATTTGGCCAGTCACGAGGTATTGTTTTAGGGAACCATGGCTTATTAGCCTGGGTAGGTAAGGCCAGATATAACAATAATGGTAGCAATGGAAGAGTTTCCCATAGCGTTGGTCTGCATATTATCACTGTGGAGTACAGGATGACTTTACAGATACACAAGAAACATGTGTATTAGGGAAAAAGTCATCGGCATGTCGGTCTTGTGATTTCACAAATATTATAGGCAAGACATTTTTGAAAAGGATGCAAGTAAACAATTGAGTCTATTTAAAGGGAAAAATTTTAAGAAAATAATATAAGTGAACAATGCAGCAAATATTATGAAGGTGATACCAACTGACTGAAGTTGGCGAAAAGCTGAACTCATCCAACACCTCTTCATGTCACAGGTGAAGGAATCAAGCCCCGGAGAAGCAAAATGGCATTCCCCAGGTCAAGCATGTGGAGGCCTGGAATGCCAACGTGAAGATTTGATTGTCTCAGTAGTAAATCAGACTCCGAGGCTATGGCTATTCTATACTCTTTCAACTTACTGAAAAAATTTTTTTTAATTGGTGGTGTTAAATGAAACCACTAAAGAAAAAAAAAAATTAAGCCCCAGAAACCACTTGAGGGTGGTAGCTGTTTGGCAGTTTGATGTAATTATGAATTCCAAAAATATATATATTAGATTATGCTTGTAAACTAGTCTGCTAATCTGGGCATGATTAAGTTATGATTAGGGCATTGACTGGGCCACATCAGTAGGGCACTGAGCCCCACCCCTTGGTGGGTGGGGAATCAAATATAAAAGGCATGGCAAAGGACAGAGGGAGCAGTTCTGATGTTGGAGAGAACGTCTCAGGAGAAGAGAAGGGAGCAGTTTGCCTGAAAGTCTACAGCTGACCTTGTGGAGGAACCAGAGGAGCTAAGCCCAGAGAGAAACGCAGCCCTAGGAAGAGAGGAACCCAAGAAGCCTGAACCCTGGCAAACATCGGCAGCTGTCTTGCTCCAACACGTACCAACAGACTTTAGTGAGGGAAGAAACTTATGCTTCATGGCCCAGTAACTGTAAGCTTCTACCCCAAATAAATACCCTTTATAAAAACCAACCCATTTCTGGTATTTTGCATCAGCACCCCTTAGGCTGACTAATACAAGGGAAGAGAGGAGAGGTAGGAAAAATAGAGGAGGAGACCCCACCTACATCACTAGGATCTGTCCCCAAAGTAGCCACCTCTGCTCTCCTCTTTCAAACTCAGTGGAAAACGTCACTGCTCTGAAGCCATTCTGAAATGATCAGTCATTCCGTGCTGTCCTCACTGTTCCGCTTCATCAGACTTGAAGTGTTGCCGGCTGGGATTTTTTGCTGCCTTGGCAGCCATGATGATGGTGTCAAGCATAATGTTTCCTAAATTTTTGCATAAATGCTGAAGTGACTTCCATGGGGTGGCGGGGGGGTGGGGGAGGGGAGCAGGCTATTGTCAATTATCTGGAAAAAGAGAAGTTTGCAGACGTTAGAAACAAGAACTGTGTGAGGTTAGGCTCAGGGTTTTAATGAGAAGGATTCAAATTAGAATGATGGCTATTTCCTACAGCTTGCTAAAAATATATTGGGTGCCTGCTTCCTTCCTTCGCGCTTCATTTTCATTGTCTGCTCATGCTGAAGAGACAGGAGGGCTGGAAAATGCTCCTTGGGAACCAGCACCAGGACTGTTTGTTCAGATAAATGTAGTTTAGATTTGACCTGCTCACTCATGCACCAATGGACTTGCTACCTCCATGCTCCTTGTCAGGTTTACACTTGAGGAAACTTGAAGGCAATAAGCGGCACACAAACACCAGGCCCTGTTGAGTTTGCCTCTTAAATATCTCTTTCCAACACCACGACCAACGTAGCCCAAGCTACTGTCATCTCTTGCCGTGTCTCCTGCAAGACCCTCCTGCCTCCTCTTCCCACCTCGAATATGCCCACACTCTAATCGCACTACAGTGGGAACAATCTTTTCCAACACAAATATGAACATATCCCTCTCTACTGCCATCACCACCACCAATTAAAACTTCTCAATGGCTTCCCATTGTTGTAATGTAAAAGGCCAAAATCTTCAACATGGTCTACAAGCAAGGTCCTCCCTGATCTGTTTCCTGATCTCTCCAGCCTCACCCCCCATTCCAGTTGCCTCTCCCTGCTCCAGTCCTCTGTCCTTGCTCCACTGCCTTGTGCCCACCATGCTCCAGGACCCCCTCCCAGACCTCACCTCATGCTCTGTCCTCCCTTCCTTATCAACTTATTCTGACGCATCATTCAGACCTCAACCCAGTCATTTTTTTCAGGAAAGCTTTTCCGAACTCCTCAGAGTAGGTCAAATTCTATCTCATATAGGTTCTCGTAGGCCAATATACCTCTCCCTTGTAGCAATTATCCCTATCACATTTGCACATTTATGTCATGATTAACTGATTAATAGTGTCACCCCTCCAGATGGTAGCTCCATGGAGTCAGGAACCATGTCTGTTTGCTCATCATGGTATCATCAGCATCCAATATCATGTTTAGCATATACTGCGCGCTCTATTTGTTGGAGAAAATAAACATTAATCTTCTTGTTTGGGGGAGATCCAACCTCCCTTTTTTGCAGAGGTCCTCCCCAAGAAAGAAAGAAAAAAATTACGGCATCTCACTATAGCATTCCTTTGCCTCCGTACCCTGGGAAACTGCGACACTGCCCCCACTCCCACTGCCCACACCACCCCATTCCCCTAACTGCCCCCCACCACCACCCCGCCAGGGGTTCCCTGGTTCCCCTTGCTTTAGTTCTTTTGATAAAATGTTTTGTATATGCTGAATTGAGAAATTTTCCCCTGGATTTCCCTGAGATGCTGGGAATACATTTGTATTATGCTTTTTAGCATAAACTGGTCTGACTTGTGCCTGGATCTTCTGAGGTAAGGGCACCTAAATGAACTCCCCATCACCTCTCTCAATTTCTAATTTCAAATGAAAGACTTCACATGCCATTTTCCTCATTAAGGTGACATATATGTGTTTTAGCATCTCAATCCTGATGAAGTCCGTAGACACTCACTTGTACCATGGAGCAGACTTAGGGAAGGAAGGGCAGTAGAGAGAATTCATGGTGTCAAGGGAGGCTGCTCAATAGCATCTACATGAAGCTTTTAAGAAATCTGTCTTCAAGCAAGGAAAGACGAGCAGCAGGACCTTCAGGGCAAAGAGAGGTTAAGGGAAGGTGAGGTGAATGGGTAAGTTTATTTCCTCATGCAGCCTGCTCACACCATATGCCCCCTGACCTGAAGCGGCCCAGAACTTTGGTTTTGGGTGAGGTGGACTTGAGAGCCCAGTGAGAATAGTGCTCCCAGCTCCGTAGCCAGCACTCTGCTTTCCTTTCCTAGGGAAACAGCATTCAACATCTGGTGCTTTGGAAATCCACAGCCCAGCCTGTGATGAGTGAGTTATTATTGGCACATTCTTGAATTTTATCGGGTGTTTTTAAACAGTGATTACCGCGAGGATACACAGCAGTCCATGAGAAGTCTGTAAACACTGGGAAATTTATCTGCTTGCTGTATGACAGCTGGGCCAGCTTCCAAATGCCAAATGTTTTGGGACAGGGTCAGATCAAGGCTTCAGATGGTCACAGGCAGGGGAGCTGCTACTATTTTCAGGGCACAGGTCATGGGAAAGGTTTACAGTTAAAAGTTGGCTTCTGTGCTGGTCCCATAGCTTTTCCTTCAACTTCAAGTACCACAATAAAAAAATCCTGTCAATTGGAGGAATCACTTGATATCTTTGTTTAAAGACCCTGATGTGGGGCTAACATATGAGCCCACAAAATAAATAGGCTTACCCTACAGAAGACAGGGTGAGAAGCTTCGAGCCTCTCCTATCTCTCATAGAAGCAGAAAGGGAGGAAAAAATGTAAATACCTTATTATGTTCTTTTAAGTATATATTTTTCAAGTTCTGATTCTGGCTGGGTATTAGTGATTCCATGTCCTTTTCAAAACTACAGGTTGCAGAAAAAAATAAAACTAAAATAAAAACCACAGAAAATTACCTATTGTATTAGTCAGCCAAAGGGGTGCTGATGCAAAATACCAGAAATCTGTTGGCTTTTATAGAGGGTATTTATGTGGGGTAGAAGCTTACAGTTACCAGGCCATAAAGCATAAGTTACTTCCCTCACCAAAGTCTATTGCCACGTATTGGAGCCAGATGGCTGCTGATGTCTGCCAGGAGTTCAGGCTTCCTGGGTTCCTCTCTTCCCAGGGCTTGTTTCTCTCCAGGCTCAGCTACCCTGCTCTCTGCACAGAGACAGCTATAGACTATCAGGTGATGGGCTCTGACTCTCTCCCTGGGGCTCAATTCTCTCCAGGTTCAGCTGCTCTGCTCCTCTGTGTACTTACTTCCTGGGCTCCAATATCAAAACTCCAACCTCCCTTCTCTGCAGTTAAGTTTCTCTGTGAGTTCCCCAAAGGGGCAGGGACTCAACATCCTACTGATGTGGCCCAATCAAAGCCTTAAACATTATTTAATCAAGTAAAAGTAAAACCTCTGAACACAATACACTCTAATTTGTCCAGAGGAAAAGACCAGTTTACAAATGCAATCCAAAATTTCTTTTTGGAATTCATCATTAATATCAAACTGCTACACCTATCATTGCACTTAATTAGAAAATTTAAGTCCAAGTTTCCAAAGGGCTTAGAGCAGGGCTTTGAGGTGGTCCATGTGGGAGAGTTTCCCCAGCTACATGAAAGAAAGGGAAGGCTCAGGGTTATACTGGCCAATGGGAAGTCCATGTAGCTCAGCTTTTTTTCACTCACCTTCTAACCATGGATGGAGGGGAAAAACTGACCAAGGGCTGGGAGTGATCTAAGGCCTCTTGAGGAATAGCAGAAAGCATTCACAGATGAAAGTCTAGTGCAAGCACTTTGGTTCTCAAACTTTGCTGCAGAACAGAATCACCTGGGAGCACTGTAAAATGTATTGTGGCATGTGGTCCAGGAATCTGCATTTTCAATGAGCACCTCATGTGATTCCAAAGCAGTCTTAGGAGAAACTGTGCTATGTTAGCTAAACTCACAGAGAAAAAGGATAATGGAGTCCAATATCCTGCATCATTGTCAAAAGTCCAAGAGTGAAAGACAAATATCAGGTAAAGTATAAATCTAAGGAAAATTCAGGGTATTAGAAAGCTGAATTTCATTCAAACATCAGATAAGATCAGGGTTAGCTAAGAAGTAATTGAAAACAGCTGCAAATTATTATGTGAGGTACCAAATTTTGGTTGTACAGTAAGAGAAAGCTGAACTCAAACTGAATTAACAAAACAAGAATTTATTGGCCTGTATAAATGGAAGATGTGTGCTGGAGCTGGTCTCCAAGATTAAGGGGCACAAACAACATCAGTTAAATTGAGTCTCTCTGTCTTCACCTCCTAAGTGTTGTATTTCCTCTGTCTTAGTTCTTTTATCATAGGCTCTCCACTTGTGGAGATGTCTGATGAAGTTTCAGGCTTTTTCATACTTGGTGTCAAGACTATAGAAAATGAACTCCTCTTTCCTGGTTATTTCAGAAAAAAAAAATCCCAGGATTATCCCTGATTGGAATGACTTGGGCCACATGACCACTTCTGAAATAATCTCTATGGCTGGAGAATTGAAATACAATATTGCTAAAATCTTACTATTAGTTAATATTCAGTCATTTTAATAAGCATGGAGTTCTGTAATTATATATACGTTATATTATTGTAATTGCCTGCTTTGTTGTTAATACTCCCCACTGGATGAGGGCAGGATCCACATTTATCTTGTTTGTCCACGTAAAAGTGGTCTCCAAAGCAGGATGTACAAAAAAGTGTGGTGCTTTAAGACGATGGTAGAATCTGTACTTTTTAAAAAAATCTAAAATGTTTTTTTTAGATAAAAGGAAGCTTTCTCAACATTTAGAATATAAATTGGCAATCACAGCCTCACGATATCCAGAAGTCGGACCAACATAAGAATGGTAATAAGAGGTCCCAAGAGAAGAGTGTGAATACTTCTTACTAAATCGCTCCCGCAGCTCCTGACCTCCCTCCATTCACTTCTATCCTTTCCTCCTAAGTCAGCGTCATTCAGACTCTTTGCCTCATGGTAGGACTAGTCTGACCGGCCTCAGGACTCCTCTCTCAGGAACTGCCCCCCATCCAAGTGGGGGACTCATTGTTTTAGTTTTCTGGCTGCTAAAACAAATAGTATACAATGGGTTGGATTGACAACAGGAATTTATTGGCTCAAGGTTTCAGAGCCTAGAAGACTTGCTTCCTCTGAGGGTCTGTATCTTCTGGCTGGCCAGCAATCTTTGGGATTCCTTGGCTTTTCTGCCACATGGCAACGCACATGGAGGTATCTTCTCCTTTCTCTTCTGGGTTCTGTTGACTTCTAGCTTCTGACTGCTCCCCATGGCTTCCTCTCTGTGGTCTATAAGGCCTCCAGTAATTGGATTAAAACCCATCCTGATTTAGTTGGACCACACCTTAACTGGGGTTACCTCATCAAAAGGTCCTGCTTACAATGGGTCTACACCTACAAGACTAGATTAAGATTAAGAACATGTTTGTCTAGGGTACACCATTCTAAGCCACCACATCCATCCTTTTTCTGATTTCAATAAATTGAATATCAGATACCAGTGGTTCAATCCTCTGTTTTAGTTTCCTTGGCTTCACAAGCAAATACCATTCAATGGCTTAGCTTAAACAATGGGAATTTATTGGCTCACTGTTTTGAGGCCAGGAAAAAGTCCAAATCAAGGCATCATCAAGGCAATGCTTTCTTCCTTAAGACTGGCTTCTGGGGTTGGTTGCCAGTGATCCTTGGTCCTGGGCTCCTTTGTCACATGTGTCTGGCAGTATCTCCTGACCTCTCCCTTCTTTTCCAAGTTCCATTGACCTTCAGCTCTTGATTCCTGTGGCTTTCTATCTGTCTGAAATTCATTCTGCTTACAAACAACTCCAGTAATAGGATTAACACCCATCCTGATTGAGTTAGGCCACACTTTAACTGCAAGTAAAATCTTGAAGCAATATTATTTGCAATGAGCTCACACCCCTGGAAATGGAGTTAATTACATGTTTTTCTGGGATACATAGTTCCAAGCTAGCACATCTTCCATGATCCTTATCTAGAATCCTCACTAATAATGAACCCAACCTTTAAAATATGGATTGGCAAAGAGGCTGACCTCAGTAGTCAACCAACTAGGACTTATCAAATGCCTGTTTGTGTAGAGTACCACATGTGGAAGAGGGAGATAAGGAGATTCATAAGGGAAAGCATAGCCCTCAAGGAACACAACCAACTAGGGAAAGTCATATAACTAGAAACTAAGGAGGATGGTGCTTTCTTAAAAGGCATTCACACACAAGTTTAAAGGGAACTGTTTTAGTTTACTAAGCTGACAAAATGCAATATATCAGAAATGGGTGACTTTTAAAATGAGGATTTATTAACCTGAAAGCTCACAGTTCTGAGGCTGTCAAAGTGTCCAAATCAAAGCATCATCAGGTGATGCTTTCTCCCTGAAGACCAGCTGCCAGTGATCCTGGTGTCCTCTGTTACATGGCAAGGCACGTTGTGGCATCTGCTGGTCTCTCCCTTCTCTCCCAGGTTCCATTGATTTCAGCTTCTTGCTCTTGTGGCTTTTTCTCTGTCTCCATATTCATCCCATTTATAAAGCACTCTATTAAGAGGATTAAGACCCGCCCTGGGCCATGCCTTACTGAAGTAACTTAATCAAAATGTCCCACCTACAATAGTTCTACACCCACAGGAATGGATTAGCTTTAAGAACATGATTTTCTGAGGTCCATCCAGCTTCAAACCATCACAGGAGCACTGCTGTTACTCTCCGCAAACAGGGCTTGAGTCATCCCACATCCCAGGTTCCTGGAGTTCTTTTCAACACACTCTTGCTGGACCAATGTCATTAAGTCATCTGTAAGTAGAAACAAAGCGGGCTGGAAATGTACCAGGTTTATCCAGCAAGTCAGGAAATCAGCCTGTCAAGAGAGAGTAAAGAATGCACATTTGACCCTCAGATTCTTGATGTATATGCTTCACTAAGCTCACTCCAATAAGATAAACAGATTGGCTACATTATTTGCCCATCAGTCTGTCCCCATCTTATGGCCTACAATAGTTGCAGGTAATATCACTAGTGCCCAATTTTATGTTTCATTAAGTTTTCAACTCATCTCTTCCTCATTTAGTCCAGGAAAGGAACTAATCTGCCTTTGAATAAATACCTCACAATATTTTATATTCAAAAGGCAAATATCTTTATATAGTTGATTTAATTCCTTGGTCATAATATGGTCCAGAAATGGCCTCTATTTTTCTTTCTACTTCTCTAAGTATATCTATTGACTTGTCAGAATTAGTAGTTCAGAGAGTTTCCCTTTCTGACTTTTCTACAAAGGGAATTTTCCTCTATCTCAATCTTTTATAATCCAAACAGTTTTACACCTCTCTGAGGAATACACCTCAAAAGAAACTGACTTTATATGAGTGTTCAGACTTTTAAAACGATAACGAAGAAATAAAATGTCCCAAGAGATGCCCAAAGACATCTTTAGGTATCTAAAACTCCTCACTGAGGAAGAATAAGAGATTTTTTTTTTCTTTAAGTCTAATAAGAGTTAATGTCACTCAAGTGATTATGAAAATAGTGAGTTGTCAAAAATAACCTTTGGTAATATTTTGCCTATAAAATGAATGAAGCAATTCATGTTTTTCCACAGCCTGTCTCTCTGAATAAAAAGAATAGAGGAAGAAACAGGGTATTCATGTCCCATAGTTGAATCACTTTGATGTTTTTTTGCTGCAAGCAACAGAAAACTCAACCCTAAATGGCTTAAACAATAAAGGGATTTAATCTACCATAGAGCAAGAAGTCCTGGTGTAGGCTGGTTTTCAGTTAACCAACAATGTCATCAAGACCAGGTTCTTTCCTCCTTAGAATATTGGCTGTCATCTCAGGCTGCATTACAGCAGAAAGATGGCTGCAACTTCAAGCATCATGTCTTCACATATCAATGCCCAAAGGCTGGAAGACAGAATGTTCCATCCCTATTTGTCTTTTAAGAGAAAACTTTTCTTTTCCAGAAGCCCTCCAACAGACTTTCCTTATATTTCATTGGCCAGATTTGTACCACATACCCATTTCTAAATCAAATAAACTGGCATGGATGTTGGAATTAGCAAGATCCTATCTTCTAAAGCACCTACCTGACCAATAACTGCACAAAATTAGATTTCTGTTAGCAATGGGCGGGGACTCATGAGCTTCTGTGACAAAGGTCAACCAAAGAACAAGGAGGTGGGGGTGGGAATGAGAGTTGATCAATGTATGCAACTCAGAGACAGTCACAGGATTCTCAATTTATGATTAGCCTGGAATTTTAGCCACTGGAGCTATTCCTCTGGCATCTAAACTGAGAATATTATCTCTAAAAGGTCTTTGTTAAGATGCATATATGTTGCTTGGGAAGAAAAAAAGGCCAACAGCTAACTTGTATCCATTTTTGTGAGCAAGGATTTATTGATCAAGTTAACTATAAATCATTTTGGAAATAAGAAAATATTAATAATAACTGTATTAGAGGGAAGCGGGTGTGGCTCAGTCGATAGAGCCCCCGTTTACCATATGGGAGGCCCCGGGTTCGCTTCCCGGGGCCTCCTTGTGAGGGCAGGCCGGCCCGCGCGGCACGAGGGGCTGATGCAGCGGGACCTCACAGCAAGGGGAAGATAAGCAGACATGGAGAAGACACACAGCGAATGGACACAGCAAGCACAAGCAGCAAGCGGGGGGGGGGGATAAATAAATAAATAAAATAAAATCTTTTAAAAAAAAATAAATAAATAACTGTATTAGACACATATTCTTATCATGCCCCAGACTTATACTAAATGCTTTAATGTGTTGTCATATTTAATTGTCACAATGACCCTATCAGTAGGTACTATGATTATCACCAGATTATAGAGATGGAAACAGGCTAAGAGAGAAAATATCTACTAATATTCACACAGCTCATTTGTCGCAGAACTAAGACTTGAACTCAGGGCAGTCTGACTCTAAAGTCCATACTTTTGATATAAGTAGTTAATCCCTGAATTGATTGGGGGAAGCTGTGAGTTTGGAAAGTTCAGGACCACAGGCTAGTACAAATCACCTTCTTCAGTTCTACTCACTTTGAGAAATGTGTGTTGTGTGTCTAATAAGGCACAGTTCTCTGCACATTTATGTTAGGGAGAGAGGGGAAGGATCGAAGAGGAATAAGATATAATCATTGCCCTCATTAAATGTGCAATCTCCCAAAAAGAACATAGGCAAGCACACTAAGAATAACCACAGCTGCAGTTTCAAGACAGCATGAGTACACATGATAGTCATCGGCTACTCTGAAATACTGAAATTATAGAAAAATACTTTTTCAAGTCACTGTGGCCACTTACAAAAACAAGATGGGTATGTCTCACAAACCTAAAACTGTGAGGAATCTCTGAGAAACCAAAACATTAGATTGAAAAGGAAAATGGCATCCCAGGATATGTAGAATAGCTTGTACCCAAGTACAACTGGAAAAGCAAAAGTGATACCAAGTGTGCTCCACACCCAGAGGTGGTGTAACTGTGTCTCGGTCTCCCAGGGATGCCGCACGATGGGTGGATGGGTTGGCTTAAGCAACAAGAATCTACTGGCTCATGATTTCAGGGACAGAAGCCCAATATCAAGACTCTCCTTGAAGCCTGTAACATTCTAGTGCTGGCTTGACAGTCACTGGGGTTCCTTGATTCGCATCTCTGCCTCCCGTCACATACTGAACTCTCTCTCTTTGTGTCTACTCTTCAAGTTTCTGCTGACTTCTGGCTTCTGCGTCCTCCCTATGGCTTTCTCTGAAGTCTGTGTGTGAATTTCCTCTGCTTAGAAATCCAGTAACATGGATTAAGGCCCACCCTGATTCAGTTGGGCCACACCTACATAGGATCTTAAAAGATCCTATTCACAAGTGCGTCCACACCTTAACTAATGATATATCTTCTTACAAATGGGTTCACACCCATGGACATACGGATTAAGATTAAGAATATGTCTTTTGTCAGGGTACCTAATTTAATCTACCACAAGCCAGGAGCCCAGGATTGGCTCACAGGGCTGTTAAAGTATCTACGGAACATTCAAACCACTGAGGTACCCCCCACCCCCAACAGTACATTCTGTCCATATCTCATATCTCACTGTTCCTGGAAGCAGAACAGTTTACAAGCTCCAAAGTAGTTTCTGTCCTTTCATGAATGGTGATAAATGCAATGAGGGAAAAGAACAGGGTGCTGAGTATGGAAATCACAGTGAGCTTGCTTAGGCCGATCTAGTTCTTCACAGGTATGATTTCTTCTTGATAGCTGCCAGGACTTAAGACTAGATGAAGGCAGTGTCTCCCATTTGGTGACGATTTACAAGAAAAGCAAGGTCAGACCAATTTCTTCTTTTTTTAACACATATAGAGTTTTTTTAAAATTACTTTGTTTTCTTTTTACAATAATAAGATAATGTTATACATATTACCTTGCAAGTTGCTCTTTCACTTTAGAATATATCATGGACATCTTTTCACATCAAAATACATGCAAAATAGCCATAATACAATGTCATCTATTAGCCCCTAATGGGCATCCATACACATATACCCTTATATAGAGAAGTGTTTTGATTTCAATAAGATAGAGCCCCCAAAGGGGGTTTGCTGGGCTAAAGGCTATATATGTTTTTTAACTCTTTTTTGTTTTTTCTTTATTAGAGGAGTTGTGGGTTTACAGAATTATCATGCATCAAATACTGGTTCCCATATACCACCCTATTAGTAACACCTTATTGGTATAGAACAGTTGTTACAATTGATGATAGCACATTTCTATAATTGTATTATTAATTAAAATCCATAGTTTAACTTAGGGTTCATGTGCAGTGTAGTTCTATGGATTTTTTAAAATCTGGTTACCATATATGCAATCTAACATTTCCTCTTTTAATCATATTCAGATATATATTTCGGTGCTTTTAATTGCAGTCACAAAGTTGTGCTACCATCACCACTATCCATTATCAAAACATTTCCATCATTCCAAATAAGAACCTTGTACATTTGAAGCTTCAACTTCCCATTCCCTTTCCCTACTCCGTCCCCTGATAACCTATATTCTAGATTCTGACTATGAGTTTGCTTATTTTAATTGTTTCAAATCAGTGAGATCATACAATATTTGTTCTTTTATGTCTGGCTTATATCACTCAACAGGATATCTTCAAGGTTCATCCATGTTGTCATATGTATCAGCACTTCATTCATTTTTATGGCTGAATAATATCCCATTGTATGTATATACACATTTATTTATCCATTCATGGACACTTGTGTTGTTTCCATCTTTTGGCAATTGTGAATAATGTTGCTGTGAATATCTATGTGCAAATATCTCTTTGAGTCCCTGCTTTCAATTCTCTGGGGTATATACCTGGTAGTGGGATTGCCGATTCACATGGTAGTTCTATATTCAGATTTCTGAGGAACTGCCAAACTGTCTTCCACAGCAGCTGCACCATTTTACACTGCCACCAGCAATGAATGAATGAGTGTTCCTATTTCTCCACATCCTCCCCAACACTTGTTATTTTCCATTTTTTTAAATAGCAGTCATTCTAATGGGTATGAAATGATATTTCATTGTGACTCTGTTCTGCATTTTCCTAATGGCTAATGACGTTGAGCAGCTTTTCATGTGCTTTCTGGCCATTTGTGCATCTTCTTTGGAGAGATGTCTGTTCAAGTCTTTTGCCCATTTTTTAATTGGGTTGTTTGTCTCTTTGTTGTTAAGTTGAAGGATTTCTTTTTATATACTGGATATTAATCCTTTATCAGATATAAGGTTTCCAAATATTTTCTCCCATTGTGTAGGTGGTCTTTTCACCAGTGTATAAAGTCCTTCAGTGAAAAAAAGTTTTTTATTTTTATGAAGTGCCATTTACCTTTTTTTCCTTTTGCTGCTTATGATTTAGGTGTAAAGTCTAAGAAACCATTGTCTAACACAAGGTCCTGAAAATGCTTGCCTACGTTTTCTTCTAGGAATTTGATAGTTCTAGCCCTAATATTCAGGTCTTTGATATATTTTGAGTTTATTTTTGTCTATGGTATGAGGTAGTGGTCCTTTTTCATTTATTTATTTATTTATTGCAAATGATAATCCAGTTTTTTCCCAGCACCATTTGTTGAAGAGACTATTCCTTCCCAATTGAGTAGTCTTTGCCACCTTGTCAAAAATCAGTTGGCCATAAATGTGAGGGTTGATTTTCAAGCTCTCAATTCTATTCCATTTGTCTATATATCTGTTCTTTTGCCAGTACCATACTGTTTTGAATACTGTGGCTTTGTAATAAGTTTAAGATTGGGCTTTAGTTATTTGGGGCCTCTTACCCTTCCATATAAATTTGAAGATTGGCTTTTCCATTTCTGCAAAGAAGGTTGTTGGAATTTTTATTGGGATTGCACTGAATCTATAAATTGCTTTAAGGAAAATTGACATCTTAATGATATTTAGTCTTCCAATCCATGAGCATGGAATATCCTTCCATTTCTTTAGGTCTTCTTTAATTTCTTTTAGCAATGTTTTGTTTTCTGTATACCAGTCCTGTACATCCTTGGTTAGATTTATTCCTAGATATTTCAGTCTTTTAGTTGCTATTGTGAATGGAATTTTTCCCTTGATTTCTTGTTCTGATTGTTCATGGCTTGTGTATAGAAACACTACTGATTTTTGCATGTTGATCTTATATCCTACCACTTTGCTGAATTCATTTATTAGCTCTAGGAGCTATGTTGTGGATTTTTCAGGATTTTCTGTATATAGGATCATATTATTAGCAAATAGGGAAATTTTTCTTCTTCCTGTCCAGTTTGGATAGCTTTTATTTTTTTTTCTTGCCTAATTGCTCTGGCAAGAACTTCCAGCACAATGTTGAATAACAGGGGTGACAGTGGGAATCCTTGTCTTGTTTCTGATCTTCGAGGGAAAGCCTTCAGTCTTTAGCCATTAAGTAGGATATTAACTGTGGACTTTTCATATATGCCCTTTTCATGTTGATGAAGTTTCCTTCTATTACTAGTGTTCATTTCTCTCTATTCCTTGTGTTCTGTTTCATCAAGAAAGGATGCTGGATTTTGTCAAATGCCTTTTCTGCATTGATTGAGATGATCGTGTGTTTTTTTTCCCCTTCTTTCTGATAATATAGTATATTGCATTAATTGATTTTCTTATGTTGAAACAACCTTTAGTACTGCGGCTAAATCCCACTTGATCATGTTATATAATTGTTTTAATATGCTGTTGGATTTGGTTTGCTAGTGTTTTTGAGAATTTTTGCATCTATATTCATTAGAGATTTTGGTCTGTAATCATCTTTATCCAGCTTTGGTATGAGGATGATGTTGGCCTTGTAGAAGGAGTTAGGGATTTTTCCCTCCTCCTCAAGTTTTTGGAAGTTTGAGCAGAATTGGAGTTAAGTCTTCTTGAAATGATTGGTAAAATTCACCTGTGAAACTATCTGGTCCTGGACTTGTCTTCACTGGGAAGTTTTTGATTAGTGACTCAATCTCTTTACTAGAAATTGTTTTGTTGGTATCTTCTATTTCTTCTTGAGTCAATGTACGTAGATTGTGTGTTCCTAAGAATTTGTCCATTTCATCTAAGTTGTCTAATTTATTGGCATACAGTTCATTGTATCTACTGATAGTTCTTTTTATTTCAGTAGGGTCAGTAGTAGTGTTTCCCTTTTCATTTCTGGTTTTAGTTATTTGTATCCTCTCTCTTTCTTCTCTGTCAGTCTAGATAAAGGTTTGCCAATTTTGTTGATCTTTTCAAAGAGCCAACTTTTGGTTTTGCTAATTCTCTCTATTGCCTTATTGTAGCTCCCTCCATGTAGGTCCCTTCTTCAGGTTACCTCACCCTTTCAGTCCTAGGGGGAGTAATGTTTCCCACAGCTGCTAGCCCTGAGGACCACGCTATCCCATGTTAGTGTCCCCAAACTCTGCACACACCATAACAAATAGTCTCTTTATTCAGCTGTACTTACATGTTCCAGTTTCAGTGTGTCATTTGTTTTCCACCAAGACCTTGACTAATTCATCTACCGCTGTCAACCTTGGGAGTTGCTTAACAACCTTTGGCCAGTAGTGTCTAATGATCTTTATCTAAACTTTTTTCAAAGAAAGTCCACAACAAAATTGTAAACATGATTAACAGCACTGAAATATATATATATCTGAATGTGATTAAAAGGGGAAATGTTAGATTGTATATATGGTAACAGAACAAAATATTTTTTTTAAAAATCCATGGAACTGCACTACACAAACAGTGAACCCTAAGTTAAACCATGGACTATAATTAATTTTACAATTATAAAAATGTGTTAGCATTAATTATAGCAAATGTTCCACACCAATGCGAGGTGTTACTAACAGGGTGGTATATGGGAATCCTGTATTTGATGCATGATTGTTCTGTAAACCTACTCTTCTGTAATAAAGAAAAAATAAAGAAATTCAGTCTAATATTGATTATCTAGCCTCCTTTTATCCCTAAAAATTCTGTATCAAGTAAGAAATATTTGAGTTAGTTTGCTCATAAGACTATTCCCTTGCAGTGAGTTTGAAAAACACCTTTGATATAAACTTGTAATTAACTTGCCCGAGAAGTTACTTTAACAACACAAACACAAAAAGAGTCATGCATTCTGTTCTGTAAACTCAATGAGGTCCCAAATTTCTGTCCTTTTAGGTACTAGGATTATGCCTCACATGAAAAGTTCACGCAAAGTAAATGTGTTAAGATTCTCACGGCAGGATTCAGCTGCTGAGTCAAAGCACAGCCACAAAAATCCTCTGATTAGCATCTGAGCACAGGGCAAGTATGGAATCAAAATCCTAGAGAGAAAACATTGGTTCTGCTGGATCCCAATGTCCTGTTCATATAAAAGCAGGAGGCAGGAATGCCCAAACAATATTTCTGGCAAATCCACATGGTTGAACACCACTCATTAGTGACAACATCATATCTAACATCCACTATATTAATCAGTGTCTAGTGTAGATCTAGTGTAGCTCAGAGATAAGGGGTACAGAAGTCTCTGGAGTGTCTAAACTTTTGTTTAGGACTTTCATATGTTAACCAACCATCTCCACAGTGTATAACTTCTGATTAGAGCACTTCAGATATTAATTACCTGCCTCTATGGTGTAAAGACCAACCAGTGTAGATTTTTGTGTCTATACTGAAATGCTCTAGGGTAAGTTACAGACAATATAATAGATAAATACCCTTAGGCAGAACACTGCCAACCATGAGGCTCAAGTCATTTCTCTATGTGTACATAGAGCAATTATTATGGTCTTGTTACATTATTCCTACAAGACAAAACTGCATACAAAGCATTAACACAAAATCACCATGTGAAGCCATAACATTTCATTGTATTGTAGAAACCATATTACATTTGTAAATCCCTAATAATCCACAGTCTTATATAAATGATATTTCACTTCTAAGTAAACAATCACAGTTTATTGAATAACCCTATTGCCATCTCAGTAGCCTGCTCTTCCAACTAAATTCACCATTTCCTTTTACTCAGATAACAGTTTACAAATCAAAGTCCACATCCTTGGAAGAGCTCAGTGTGAAATGCTCAGGATAAATTGACATTTACGTTTCATCAGTGCCATTCATCTTCAGAACTTCCTCATACAGGAAAAGTATGCACTCTTGACCCCTATTAAAGTTTGGGAGGCAGGTGGGCTACATCCTGTCATCTTTGCTCATTCATTTTTAAGCAGCTAATATGAGCATAGCTGCAATGCTGACCTGGCAAGTCTGGAATGGGAAATTTAAGGTTATCGTTGGAAGGCTGTACCCATCTGACTGAAGATTACTGACAACTCTCCAGTTTTTAGGGCTGGGAAGAATAAAATTTTATGAGACTCATTGGTGGCTAATTGCTTGAAATTGTTAGAATACAATTTTCAGCCATTAAACCAGCTCCCACTAGCTTTACTTTCCTAGCTGTGGGCCCAACCCACTTCATTTGTGCCTAAAGGACTGTCTAAAATATTTGATTGTAGAGAAATTTCACCATATTGTTTAAACTAGAAGGTCAATTAGATGCCGTTCAGGTGAGAAACAGACTTTTCACTGTAATGATGCATATTATAAGATTAATGTGTAATGTAGTCATGTGAAAGATGTTTCAAAGAATGAGCTATTATGTTAAAATCTCTACTCTGTAAGAAATATAAAAATAAAATTTGATGACAGACATTCTACATGCAAGTTAGGAATCCATTAACTGATAAGACCTAAATCATCTAAAAACAGGGAAGAGATGCCTAAGATGATTTGTTCAAGTAGATAGAAAAAGATGGGGAAGAAAAATATGACAAGGAGGTTCTAAAAAGAAGCTGGAGAGAGAATAGTCTACTAAATGAATACCCAGGTGCTAAGCAAGTTAACCTGAACTTGATAAGAAGCCCTAGAAAGGAGCTCAGAGAGTCCATAAGGCAGGTGGTATAGGACTGAGACCGTTTGTCCTCTTTTTTAGTGGCTTCAAATGATTTAATACTCCTCCCATCAAGTGGTGGGGTCTCTACCTCCTCTTCTTGAGTGTGAGTGAGCCTCTGACTGCTTCAAGCAACACAGTCACTGTATGATTTTTGAGACTGTGTAAAAAAAAAGTTGTATAGCTTCCACTTGGTTTTCTTAAGACATCTGCTATGGGGGAAGCCAGCTGCCCCATAAGAAGTCTAACTATTAAGACCATCCTGCTGGAGCAGTTGCATGTAGATGTTCTGGCAACAGCCCAAGCAGAGCTCTTTCCCAACAGCCAGCATCAACTGCCAGCTTTGTGATGCGCCATCTTGAATGTCCAACCCAGTGAGTCTTTGGATGACTGTAGCCCCAGTAGACATCTGAGCACAAATGCATGAGAGACCCCAAGTGAGAACTGTCCCAGGGAGCCCTTCCTGAATTTCTGGCCCAAAAAATTTTAAGCAAATTTAAATGGTTGTTTTATGCCTCTAGGTTCTGAGGTAATTTGTTGTATAGCAACGGTATCCAGAACAAGGACGGACTGACTTGCAGGAGATCTGAGTGGGGACTTTTACAAACTAGAATATTATATTAACTGCATTAAGCAATTTTTAAAAATAAGACTGAGAACCTAATGGCAAGTTCTAGCACACTGTCCTAAGAAACTCTGGAGCCTTCTAGAAAAGTGACCCCCCTCCCCAAGCACAAACATCACATAAAACTGACCTAATCACCCTTTAACTCTAGAATCAATTTTCACATTTTATTTTACCAGAAGTCCCGTTGAGTACTAAAATATTATCTCAAGATATATAGATTTGAATGGTACTGAGAAAATTTTTTACTTAAAAAGTATTTTATTGTTTTTAAAGCCAAGCTGAATTGAATCCTCCTTAGTTGTTTCTGATCTAAACCTTTTTCACGAATAACAGTTTTATTCTTAAAGGTTTCACTAGCTCTGAATCAGTTCTGTTATGACTCATGTGGTGTGTGGGTAGCAGCTAAAGACTTTCTAGAAGGGTAAGTTACTACAGGGAAAACATCCCAAATGATTTTGAAAAATAAGTTGTAACAGTTATAAAACATCCAAGGCACAATCTGCAGGCAGCCCTAAAATTAACTGTGCTGTGGATTAGCAGTAGGTACATGGTTAGAAATGGAATAAACTGGAAAATAACCTTTTTTAAGAGTTGGTTAGAACAAAGGTCTCATGCTCACCAAAAACACCTGACAGTTGGCCTAACAGGAAGTCAGGGGCTAGTATGACAGGTTGGAAAGGAACCTGAAGGGCCTTCAGTGTCTCCATCTCTTGACAAGATACTTCTGTCTCCCTTGCCCCCCTACACACACACCCCCTAAAGAAATTATCTTAGAGCCATAAAATCAGATTTGAAAAAAACTGAAATCTATTTGCTATAGTTCTTCACAGCAGACCTGTCTCATACTGATTTTGCCTCCCACATAGCATTAAAATGACCCAAAATGAATTAGCCTGACCAAATCTTTGGTCTGCTCAGAGTAGAAACTTGGCAAAACTGCAACATAGAAAAATTATTTTCATTGCCCTTCTGATTCTTTCTTTATCCTACCCCCCCCACTTCCTACGCCCCAAAATGCACTGCCTCAAGGACCACCCCACTTAGATATCCACTCTCTGACCGAGGAGATGTGACCCATGCAGCTAAGTGACCTTCCATAATGGGACTTTTTCCAACTCTCCTTCTCCAACCCATCAAACCTTGTCCCTCTAGTTTCTCATTCCCTGAGAGCTAAAATCCCTCCCTTTGACTCTCCATTGTCTGTAGAGAAATAGATCAGACTCCATAACTTAGCATTTAAGAATATTCACAATTTAAATCCAATGGACCTTTACAACTGCTTTTTTCACTATTTCCTTCTCCAGAAAAAGGAATATATTCATTGCTTTTGTTTTGTTGTTGTTGCTGTTCACCATGTACTTTTATACTTTTTTTTTTTTTTAAGTTACCTAGGGCTGGGGAATGAACCCAAGACCTCATATATGGGAAGCTGGCAGTCAACCATTGAGCCACATTGACTTCCCTGAGTTGGTTTTTTCATTCGTTTTGCTTGTTTGTTTGTTTTTTCAAGAGGCACCGGAACCAAACCTGGGACCTCTCATGTGGGAGGCAGGCGCTCAACCACTTGAGCCACATCTGCTCCCTACCATGTACTTTTTTTTTTTAACCAGGAGGTCCCAGGGATTGAACCCAGGTCCCCTCCATATAGGAGACTGACACCCAACCATTTGAGCCACATCTGCTCCCTACCATGTACTTTTGTCTGTGCCTTGCCTCCAACCCAGATTGCCCTTCTTCCTACCCCAAACATACCCAAGTCCACCTTTCTTTTAAGGCCCAGATCAGATATGACCATCTCCATGAAGCATTCTCCTTTTGCCCCAAACCCTACTGAGTATGCCCTCCCCTGAATTCTATATCACTCATTTGGCCATCAGCATGTGCTGTGTTGTAACATTTTTCATCTGTTTATTATATTTTCATTTCACAATGAAGGGCAATGTTGATATCATGCATCTTTGGTATTTCCAACATACCACGTTAGGCACACAGTTTGGATTAGATAATGATAACACCACAGTGAGAAGTCAATCTATACCTAAACTCCTGACAGTGCTCCT
The DNA here is from genome assembly GCA_029593785.1 of Cabassous unicinctus. Classification (NCBI taxonomy): domain Eukaryota; kingdom Metazoa; phylum Chordata; class Mammalia; order Cingulata; family Chlamyphoridae; genus Cabassous; species Cabassous unicinctus. The sequence continues at coordinate 32,011 of JAQZBX010009466.1, forward strand.
TCCAAGGGAGTATATATCTTTGATCAATGGGTTTTCCCCCCCACAATGTAAGAACTCTTAAGAATAAGACTAAGGACTTTTTCAGCTCTTAAAATGCCAAATGTGGAAGATATATTGAGGCAGTCTAGGTGACCCTTTAGACCAGAAGAGGTCTCCCTGAAACTCATGATCCCACCATACCCTGCATGTCCTTGTATTAGGTTAGAAACTGTGTGCACTTTCTCAAGTTCCCTTGACCACCTCCCTCTGCTTCTCTCATTGGTATCCCACCTGTGCCAGGTCACCCATCCATTTATGGACTTAGATGGAACCCCTCTTTCAGAGCATGGCTCTGGCCAATCTAAGTGGCTGATGAGGGCTCACTAATGCAATCTGGGAGAGAGGGAGACTTTGCTTCCTGTGGAGTGAACATGGATCAGTGGGAAAAAGAGAAATTGGAAGGAACAGGCAGATAAATTCCCCCCACCCTGCCTGTATTTTGCTGTTAGCTATTCCAAGGTGTGGTTTCTCTCTGGAGAAGCCCTGCATGCTCTATGAACACACTTGCTGAACAATCTGCTGGGTCCCCTGTCTCTTTGTAGTGCACCATGAAGCATGATACATTGCCTGACATCACTCCACATCTTCCTTGCTTTGCTTCCCTTTTCCTTTACTCTTCCTGCCCTGGAATTTCACCTCTACACAAAAAAGGGGGTCAGCACCTTGATCCTGTCCCCAGTCTCTGCTTTCTAGAGGACCCAGACTGGGACAGTTCCCTTTAGTAATCATCACATTTCATTATTGAGGCTTGGAGTTCCACTTCACAGTACGTAGGACAATAATGGCTTTCCAGTAGTAGCTCTAAGTACAATACTTGAGCTCCTATCTGCCTATTCAAAGAAAATCTACCATCCTTCCCAGAAGCTTCCTCCTCTTATAGATTTCAATACTTCTGATGTACAGACAGCCAGACCTGGACATTCCTGCATCACTAATGGGATCAGGTTACCACTTGAGCATAGAGGACTTCATCACAGGCATGAGAGACTGTTGTTGTCTCAAATATAGTAATACAGTTTTAGAGGGACAAAAGACTGCTTAGATAAGGACTATACTTCCCAGCATCCCTTGCATCTAGGTATCCAAATGACTACGTTCTGGGCCAATGGGATATGAGGAAAAGTGATGTGTGTGTCACTTCTAGGCCTTGCTTTTAAAAGAATTAATACATAGGTCCCTGGCCCTTCATTCCTTCGTGCCAGCTGAGGGAAGAGTAAATCTGGAGCAGCTTCCCTGTCCTGAGATGGAAGCCACAAATTGAAGATAATAGAGCTGGAAGACAGAAAAATCCTGAAACATCGATGACATGTTAAAAAGAAAGCAGAGCCACCATACCTTCTTTTAAAACGTTCTCAAGCTGTACCCAACAACCTTCAAGACCTACCTCAAATGTTTTCCTCCAAAATGAACAAACAAGCAAAATAGAGGGAAGGAAGGAAGGAAAGGAGAGAGGGAGGGAGGGGGAAAATGAAGGAAGGAAAGAGAGAAAGAAAGAAAAAAGAAGGAAAAAGCAGCTTTATCCCACTATTAAACAGCCTCCCTTTTCCATGGCCAAAAAGAGAAGCTACTTGGGTTAAAGAGGTGGCAAAGGGGAATGTCGCCTCTGAAGGTAGACAGCACTGGAAAGAATTGCCAATATTCTGTAAGAACAGCCTTTGAACTCTCCTGCACTAAGAAGAAAGCACTGTATTATTAATTTTTCTGTGCTTGTAATGTTTCAAACTCTCCAGCAACCTCAATCAGTTTTATTCCTCGAATCCCCTCTGAATTCTTTGACTCAATTGCTGACCACACAAGTGAGCCCTCGTGAAGTCCTAGGAGAACCACCAAGACTTTCCCATGTGCTCTGTCTCTCTCCACCACTTGAGCTCCCAAAACAGAGTGAGTTGCCCCCTTTATAATTTGCTTTTGTAAGAACTGAAATGAAGAATACCTTTGCTTTCTAAAACCTGGAGATGCTGTAATATCGCCTAGCTCAGTCAGCCTAGAAATTAATGTCATGTGTCTTTATGTCATAAGTTGGCTTAGGAACTTATGAAGAAAAAAAAATTTTTTTTAACTGGTCTTCTTAGTGGGGTAGAAATGTCATTTGTTTTCTTTAGCATAGATTTTACAAAAAATTGTTTATAATTTAAATAAACTCCTCTGAGGCAGTTTGGCATTATTTATAAATTCCAAAAATAGATATTGGATTATGTTTGTAAACTGGTCTGGTCCTCTGGGCATGATTAAATTATGATTAGGGCTTTGATTGGGCCACATCAGTAGGGTGTTGAGTCCCTGCCCCTTGGTGGGTGGGGACTCACAGATAAAAGACATGGGAAAGGACAGAGTTGGAGTTCTGATGCTAAGTTTTGAGCTGGAGCCCAGGAAGTGAACACACAGGAGAAGAATACAGAGGAATAGAGACAGCTCTTAGACATGGCAGAAGCCCCGGGGAAAGAGCGCCATTCCCCTGATAGTCTATAGCTGGCCTTGTGGAGAGAGGCAAAGCCTAGAGAGCCTCATAGTCTACAGTTGACCTTGTGGAGAAAACAGAGAAGCTGAGCCTTGAG
>JAQZBX010009466.1:34704-46165 GCA_029593785.1 Cabassous unicinctus
TAAAAAAAAAAAAAAAAAGAAAGCCCTGGGAAGAGAGGAACCCAGGAAGCCTGAACCCTCGCAGATGTCGGCAGCCATCTTGCTCCAACACGTGGCAATAGACTTTGGTGAGGGAAGTAACTTATGCTTTATGGCCTGGAAACTGTGGACTTCTACCCAAAATAAATACCCTTTATAAAAGCCAGCAGATTTCTGGTATTTTGCATCAGCACCCCTTTGGCTGACTAATACATCCTTCTTTTCAATAGATGGGTTAGAAGAATGGCCAGGGTTAAGGCGAGAAGAGGGATGTGTGAAAGCTACCTGAGCCAGGATGACAGTCATATTGAGGGAGAGCAGTTTTCTGCATTAGCAGTGCATCAGCTTCCACAGGATGGAGCAGCAGGCACTGGACCTGAGGCAAGTGAAGCACCTGAGGTGTAATATTTAATTACTGCCCCAGGCACCTCGCTCACTGCACCTTATTTCCCAGGGAAGTAGAGTTCTGTTAAGGCTGCCAGAAAGTGAATGGACCCAGACAAATTCTCTTAGTCATGACAAACCAGGCATGCAAATGAGATTGGTTAAACATTTTTTTTGACAGATTTACCACTAAAAAGAAATAGACCTCATTCTCCTCACTGAGAAGAATAAAGTTCATCTTGGTTTAGAAGAGGTACGGTCGATTTCTCAAGGTAGGAAGAGGTGCTGGATGTGAAAATCCATCCTCACTTTGACCTCTTTCCTGCTCATTCAAGCTCTTCTCTCTTTTCCACACCCTGCCTATGATCAAATTAAAATAAGGAACAAGTAGAAATAATAAAATGAACTATAGTAGGGGAAAAAACTGTTAAATGAGGGAGAAAGCAGGATTTTCCATCAGAAATGAGGACTCCAATCAAGGACCAGGTTTCCTGTCCAAAAGCTGGGCGGAAGGTAAGAGCCTTCAGCCTCCAAATAACTTCACCCAGGCAGAGTGCTCATTCCCTCCTTGGAACCCCACCCACAAGCTCTTGAGGTTTTAAGACACTCTGCCCTTTCTTCTTTACTTCTTACTATATGGATTTATATTTCTCTTGCTGGATTGTAAACTCCTCAAGAGCAGAGACAATCTCTCCTTCGTTGCTGTTCTTTCATCTCACAGCAGAGTGCCTGATGCAGAGTCGGTGCTTAGTAAATATTTGCTAAATTAATAAATATTAACAAATACTTGTCTTGATTGGCAAAACCTGAAATTCCTTGTTCTGAAAGTTGTTTTTGTTTTGTTTTGTTTTGTTTTGCTACAGTGAGGCCAAATGCCCCTAAACGAGGGAGCACAGACTCAAACTCAGTCACTCTGGGAAGTAAAAGGTTCAGGTAAGAGCCTGATGCAAGAAGCTTTTGCATGTGTCCTTAGCACACAAACCAGGGCTTTTCCGCAGTTGTGCCCAGGACCACCCACAGCTTAAGGAAGGGGGAAGCATCTTGTAGATGAAGTGATGTGCAACTCCACAAAACAAATACAGTTTGTGGACTCTTCAAGAAGCAGAGCAAAACAGACCAGGAAGCAAAAGCAGTCCTTATAAAATCAGATTCTAACTTTCTCCCAATGACTTTGTTAAACCTGCTAAAGTATATTTCAGAAAACTGAAAACATGAATCACATACAAACATAAAAGGAACACATGTCAAAGATTTTATTCAACTTAGTGAGAGAATCAGTAAGCAGTTAAAGCTGTTCAAAGGGAATTCATGAAACTGAGATTTATAGAGTTGGTCAGTCAAAGGAGTGTGGAAATGAATTGGCTAGTAGATGAAAACTGGTTAATATTCTACAAGGCAATAAGTTTGGGTTATCTTTCTTTCTATAAGACAGAAACCATTTGCACTGCTATTGAACAGGAATCATGTGTAATGCTATCAGTTTTCTACAAGCTAACCTCTACCCTTACAGAGTTGGAAAGGATCCTAATCAATGGTAAACAGGAGGAAAACCAAAGGAAACATCCCTAGAAAATCAGATCATCTCCATGCAAGGTGAACCTGTTAAATAGCACCCAACACTATGTTGAAAGGCCATCCAGTAATCCCTTTTGCCCATTTCCAAGTTTCAGATCATTTTTCTTAAGAAACCACATCTTTTAAAAAGTGCTACTGTAACCGGATTTTGTCTAGGTCCTTGGCTAAACTGCAAGAAATGAATTTCAAGAGCACACCAGGTTAGTTAGGTCAGTAATTTATTAAGGAATGGTGAGAAGAGAAATGGGAGAAAATAACAGATCGTAAGTCCCAGGTAGAGAGGAAGGGGCTGTAGAGTGATAAAGAGGGCTGATTTATAGAATACAATTTCCCATTATAGATTATAAATGCCCAGGTTTTACTTGCGTATTGATCTATGTGGGGGCGAAGAAGGCGAGAATAGGGCACGAACAGGAACTGGGACAGGACGAAGGCAAGAGAGAGCAAAAGGCCTTTGCACTTGCTTTCTAAACTATTAATTATCCCGCCCCTTTGCTAATGACATGGGAGGAGTCCCAGCTGTTTGCTGTTTTGATTGATTATCTCACCCATCAATCCCCCAGGAGGGCCCAATGATAAGGCCCCTGGAGAATATCCGGGGCTTCTCCTGGCTTCCAGAGGAAATCTCATTCTGAATGGGAGAATCTTGTGAGGGTCTTCCAGCAGCTATCTTGGGGGTATCGATGTCCACGTGGACTTCTTGCCAGATTCCAGATCCATCTATTGATTCCCTATTTTACTAGCCTGCTTCACTACTGCCCAATTGTCAAACCCACCTAGTTTTGGGGGCTTGTAATTTTGTCTGTTTCTGGGCATCAGGCTCTGTGCTAAGCACCCATTATTTAATTGTCACAACATTCTGAGGAGTTATCATGTTTATCTTATAGATGAAAATACACAGAGGATCAGAGAGGTTAAGTCAGTTGTCTCAAGTCACACAGCAGATCCAGTTCTGTCTCAGGTCAAAGTCTATGCCCTTAATCACTCTCTACTGCCCCCTCTTCTTTCTAGTCAAATCTTTTTTCATTTCTGAAGAAATTTCAGAATTACATGTTTTATTTCCAAATTCTTTCATTTTGTGCTTTCAAGGAGGAGGAATGAAAATAACTTTCACCCATGAGTCTGCACTGAGTTTTTTTCCTTGTGAGACGTTACAGCTTAGAGGCTCCAATCTCACTGAGTTTTTCTGCTTTTTAAAAAGAAAACCTGAGGCTTAGCATATGACAGAGTTGAGAACCCAGGCAAGTATGTGGGGAGGAAGACAAAATAGACTGCGAAGTGGACAACATCTAGAAAAATTAACAAATATGACAAACGTGTCTCCTTAATTGGCAAGAGCCCAGACACAGCCGCAAAGACTCGGTGGGACTCTGCAGAAACAGGGATATGGCAGGGTTGAAAACAAACGGCGGGAGTTTTATGTTAGGCTTGGGGATATATTGTTTATATTTATTCGTAGTACCTTCTCAGTTTTGCTGTGTTCTACTGTATTGTACCATTTCCCTTTCAGACCAAGAAAGGCCCCAAGGCTTCCGCACAAAAGGAATAACTGGGGACCTCAGTCTGTGCAGCAGCCAGTGGCCACCCCTCAAGGCAGGTTGGGATGCCAAGAGGAAGAGAGAGAAGGAATCGTTCCAGTCCCAGTCCTAATCAGAAAGCCCAGCCATGCCCCTCAGACAGGCAAACCTTGTCCTGGGAAGCGCCGCACGCTGCCAGCTGGGGGGTGGGATTGTCAGTGCGAGAAGGAAGTCCTGAGTCACTATATCGATTCTTCTTTTATCCAATCTTGTGGGCGGAAGTGTGGAAAACTGCTCATTTTTCAGCTCCTTTTAGCTAGAGTAACCTGAGTTAGAGGCTAAGGAGCGGGGGTGGTATTTTGTTCCCTTGTGATTAGAACCAAACAAACCTCAGCAGAGCCAGAGGCCTCCCGGGCGGCTGCCTGTGGCCTGCTCCTGGCTAAGCCGTCAAGGAGGTGAAGTCTGCTTTGCTGCTTTCATCATCTCTGTCGCCCCCCTCACCCCACGCAAGTTGAGCTTAAACTTAGTGCACTAGGAGGTGGTTGTTGGGGTTTGCACGTCGGGGACATGGACAGGACATGCCAGGACATGGGCAGGACAGAGTGAAAGAGCTCAGGGCTCTGTCCAACAAGAAGGGGCAGAACGAGCTGCAAGGAAGAGAACGCGGTCTGCTAGCTCCCCGGATACGGCAATCCAGGTGTGAGCTGATGAAGGGCCAGGGTGATAGGTGTGGGAAAAGAAAAAAAAAAAAGGAGGTGAAGAAAAGAAGTCACCTGAACTTGGAGACAAAGCATCCAAGGAGGACGTCCGTGTTCTGAGTTTGCTGGTAACACTTAGGTGACAGCAGAAACTGTGTGGAAAATTCCACAGAAAGGAGTAGAGACGGATTAAGACGAGTTTACCGAGGTGATATGCGGGGAGCAGGCTTCTTAAGAATTTGCTTTCAAATGAGAAAAAAGTCAGAGCAAAGAGCTTAAGGCCCAGTCATGGGCATACAGTGTATATTAGTTTGCTGGGGCTGCTGTAACCACAAACTGGATGACTTAAGACAACAGACATTGATGGCCTTACATTTCTGGAGGCTCTAGTGTGAAATCAGGGTGTCTGCAGGGCCGTGCTGCCTCTGAAGTTTGTAGGGTTCTGGCTGCCAGCAACCCATAACTTAACCCCTGCCTCCATCACATGGCCCTCTCTCTGTGTCTGCATCTGCTGTCTGTAACTCAGTCCGAATTTTCTCTCCTTCTCAGGCCTGTAGGCATAGTGGATTAGGGCCACCATAATCCAGGTTGGCCTCATCTTAACGAATATCATCTTCAAAGATCCTATTTACAATGAGCTCGCATTCGCAGGCCTGGGAGTTAGGACTTGAGCATGTCTTTGGAGAGGACATGATTCAATCCATAAGACGGTGTATGGTCTGAAGATGGAAAAGAGTCATGAAAGGCAGAGAGGAAAAGAACATGGAAGTCTTCCAGGGACTAGAAATAAAAAAAAAAGGTTTGGTGACTTTGGCAGGCGCTTTGACTTCTGTCAATCACGAGTCTATCATCTGTATTGGCCTCCATTTCTGTGAGTGGATGATTCTGGAGCAATGCTCTGGTTGGGGATTTTCCCCTCCACCCCCTTCTCCCAGTCATTGTTTGGGGAGTGTGAGGTCTGGTACCCTGAACTCACCAAATAGCTTCTCACGCCTAAAAGAGCAGGCTGGGGCCTGAGCAGATCCAACCAGTGACAGCAGCCGAGCACCACAGACCTTTGGATCATCGTTTCCTCTGGAAAATCGAGTCTTCTGAACTCTTCACAGCCTTGGTGCTTCCTGGGACACAAAATTGGTATCACATGTGGAAGTGCCTCAGTCCTTGCTCATTGAGGCAGGGCACAAGCCCCGCAAAACTCCCCTCACTCTGGATTAATTCTCAGACTCCCCAGAATATCCTTCCTTATCAACAACTCCTTAAACTACTTAGGTTACCAGACGTATGCCCCCCCACCCCCAAAACACACACACAGGCACCCATCCAACCTCCCACCCCCAAACAGCCTTTGCGTATCTCATAGGGAGGAAATGACGCAAATTAGCCCTACTCACACTGAAGACTTTTCCATTCTATTTTCCTCCCACATTTGAGGTGAATCAGAGCCATATAATTGTTATCCTGACTCTACTCGGCTTTCTTTAGCCCAGTTGCAAAGGGGTTAATAGTCAAATGGAAAGAAAAGCTAAAGATCAGTGGAGATGGTTTTGCTTTCCGGTCATACAGGATTGGCCATGGCATGATTGCAAAAGGAATTGATCAGAGGATGCCCAGAAGCTTTTGGCCTGGAATTTAGCAGCTTATTCTGTGCTAAAATATACTGTGCCAAGTTTTGATATGCCCTCAAGTCTTTTGGGGAGTTTTAGTTAAAGGTTTTGCCTTGTTTTATTGGTAAGCATTGTATAGCTAGAATAGGTTTTCTCCCTTTCAAAATTGATATGTTAATTTTAATTTAGCCCATTTAAGGATAAGTCACTTTCCTTTTCTTGGGAAAGCTTGTTAGGTTCAGTTTTAGTCTCAGCAGTGACTATAGCAACAATGTCTAGAGAGTAATTTTGTTTCCCCAATTACTGTCATTGCAACATAACTCCATTTGCAAAGCAACGGATAGTTTCCTTCCCTCTGCCAGGGTAAAGGTCCCCTGGAATCGCAATCCTGATAGTCAGCATTTGGTTTGGGGTCTGAGAGTATTTCTAATTCCACTCTCTCCTGGCAGTAAAGTGGGCAATTGTTAGCATAAGGCAGGTAAGAATGCTACTTGCTTGTCTCTAGCTGCCGGCATCTTCCGCACTAATACAACATTCAAGGCAATTTCTAAAGGCAAATCTGGCACAGAAACCTAAGAAGCAATACTTTGAAAATGCAAGGCAGGTTGTCACACCTGTCCCAGCCTAAATTCCCCAGAAGCAGAGCCTGAGGGAAAGGTTTATGTGCTACTCCTTATTAAGGAATACAATGCCAGGGAAGTAGAAGTTAGGGAAAAGTGGGGTGAGGCAGGGGAGGACGGAGGGTGGGTATCAAGCATGACTGACTGCTCAATCTCAAAGGCTCTCTTAAGGGGTGCTGTGAACTGCATCTCAAGGTAGTCTGTCCCAGGAGAAAAGGAAAATGTTTCTGCAGGTTCCATCTCCCACTGGCAAAGGTCACTCCACAGGGCATGGACCTCCACAATTCCAGGTTGTACTTGGGTGCCCAGCAGATTCCACAGCCGAGTGGGGCTCACTGTGGACAGCAATCCTCCAGGGAAGGAGTTGGGTCATGAGAGGCTCTGTAATTGTTGCCTCCTGAATTTGGCTGGAGTCCATGAGAATTTGTTTGCTTTGGTGGTGGCTGGAGCAGGTCAAGTGGTCAAAGGCCCCAAGGACAGATGGGACCAAGAGGATTTGAAATGGTTCATGAGAGGTGCCAGACACAATGATGTATCACAAACTAACTATCTAGAACATTCTTCCATACCTGTGCTGTGTGACCACTTCATTACAAGGTACTGTCAAGCCTTCAGGATTGTGTACTATTTGGTGTGAAACAGCATGGTCAACTGGATGTTCTGTCTGAAAAGGAATATAATTGGCTTAATGAGGAGGAGTTCCATACTAGGGTATAAACATGAACTGGTTCTACTGAGTTCTGTTGAAGGTCCTTTCCCACTGGGGGAGTGAGCTTCCTTGAAGACATTTCACTTTAAGCCCATAGCGCTTCAATCACTTTCAGTTATTAAAATCATCTCATTTTAGTGGCCTTAAAGTTCAGGCCTGTCTATTGAAAGTTTCAACTTATATTCAACTCAAAACCGACCCCCACTTCCCCAGCCACCAAGCCCAGGTTAGACTTGAGTGTTATGGGGGGATGGTCAGCTCTCCCCGACATGCCCAGTGAGTTGAGGTGGAAGGAGAAAGCAGGAAACTCGCATCATTCCCACAAGGGCCTGGTGGACCACGGCCCTCCCCTCGGCTGTTCACAGCTACTTTTCTAGCTGTTTTCCATGATCTGGATATGGATGGGTGATGGTATCAACAGGGGTCATTGATGTGGGACTCATTTTCAAGCACTTTCCCAAGCTAAGTTTCCTCAAGTGCAACCAAATCTTCAGGATGTCCCCTCCCAGGGATGCCCAAGCTGCTCTCCTGGATGGCCTCGGCACTTTCATCATTGCTGTGGGGGTCCCCAGTGAGCCCACAGCCTCGTCAATCCTACAAGACCCATAGTCCTGGCATTAGTGGGATCTATTTTTTTTTTTCTTTTTAATCTATAGGAATGGATAACTTTAAGAGGCTGGGCCTTGCCCTTCTTTGCCTGGTCACCCATCTTCATCGTCTCTCCCGGGGCTCTTTCCTGAACTCCCACAAGAAAACAAGATGTCAGTCTACCCTTCTTGAAGATACTCCCAAATTGTACAATTCTCCCCAGGCCCTGCTCCTTCCACTTGCCTTGGAGTTTACTGCCCTCCCCCATGAAGGGGGAAAGAAATGTGAGATGACAGCTTTTCTTCATAATATTCTCCTACTTAAACGGCCATTTTCTACCCCTAGCAGACCTCTACTGGGTGGGAGATTAGGATGGGGACGGTGGGGTACCGGGGGCGTGGTATAGGACCTGACGGAAGTGTTGCCTCCAAGCAAGTCCATTTGGAAGGTTGCTGTGCCCACCAACTGGCCATTCCGTGCACTTAGTGTGGGGGAAATCGGTGCCTTTATTCTCAGCTGTGAAGTTCCCACCAGTATGAGAGAAACCTCTCACTTTGCACCTATCTTCTTTCTGTTACATAAATATCCCTACTCACTGACTTTTTTAACTACTTAGCAATTCTAGTTCCTTTTGGGGTGATTTTGTAGCCTCTAAATTTTTTTCTGTTTTTCTAAATGTTATCTTGTCTTAGAAAGGGAGGTTTGCTGCTTTTTCCTTTATTGTTTAGTAGTTCATTTTCAACCAATTATCCCTGACCTTAACTGTTGGATGTCACCCATCATATCCAAGTTGCAGGCAACAGAATTGAAGCTAGGAAGGGTGTGGGAGATTGAATTATATATCCCAATTATATACCCCAATTCCTTTGGGTGTGAACCTATTATAGACAGGCTCTCCTGAAGATGTTATTTTAAATTAAGGTGCAGCCCAGCTGAATGAGGTTGGGTCTTAAACTGGAAGCCAGAGTCAGAGAAGGCCTCAGAGATGCAAGAAGTCAGAGAGAGCCCAGAAAAGAAAAGAGAAAACATGGTTATATGATGGGAAAGCCAAGGAACACAAGGATTGCTGGCAGCCAGAACCTGCTAGCTCTGGAAGGAAGCAAGCCTTCTAGCCAATGCTTTGATTTGGACTTCTGGTCTCTGAAACTGAAAGTCAATAAATTCCTGTTTTTTAAGCCAACCCATTATGTGGTATTTGTCATAACAGTTCAGTAAACTAAGACAAAGGGCAAATGCCCACCCTGCCCCTTCTAAGAGACTTTCTGGAAGGACCATGTCACACCTCTTCTAAGGTCAGAACATAGTCCTGTGACCCATGAAGCCCAGAAGATGCCATCTGACTCCACCAGTGCACTACTGCCTCAAGTAACTTGATGGTGATATAGGCAATTGGTAGTCTCCACTGTGTACCCAACACATGAAAAATTCTGGATCATTCTCTTTTTTAGCTTGTTTTACTACTGATGTTTCTCACATTGTTTTTCTTATTAAAACAGCAATCGATGTTTGCTAGAAATCAAAAAGGAGACAAACAAAAGGCAAGCAATAAAGATCCCCCATAGGCCCATCCATCAGAAACAATCACCAGAAGTCAGAAGTACGGCTTCCAGACTTCTGTGTGTGTCTATATATATTTTTACTACAAAAATAGGCTCCACATCTATAGCCCTTAGGACCTTAGGTCCAAGTCTTGATAAATAGTTAATTTGGGGGAATAGATGAGGATTTTCATATACTTTGAATCGTATTATAATTTATTCTCTTTTGCTAAGCATTTAGCATGTTTTTAACTTTTCAATATTATCCACGGTGCAGAGTTGGAGTAATTGTTGAAAATTAGTTCCAAATTTAAAATATCAAAAACAAGGCAAAACCCACTAGACTTAAGTCAGGGAAGGAAGAGACAAAAATGCCATACAAATGTATTAAGGGTTGCAAAATTTCCCTTGCAGTCTACCAAAATGATTAATACATGAAAAATCAATGACTGTGAAGCCTTCATTTTTGGCCAAAATTATCTTATTTTGTTCAACCTGTTTTCAGTCAAATCACCTGGAACTGAGTTAAATAATAAACACTCTTGGAAGGCATTTAAGGAGACCTACCCTTTACCTGCATCCTTTTCTTTAGGGAAGAGTTAGACACAGTGAATTTGGTATCATACCCTACTGTCCTTTCCATCTGAAAAGAGTAAGTATATATTTAAATCCCATCTTTTACCTTCCTCTTCCCTCTGGATTTGCTCAAACTAGATTCCAAAAATGTGGGGGCACCACTTCAGAATATTTAACTAGAGGTTTCCTGACACTCCTCAGATATAAGGAAAGGATGTCAAGCAGACCCACCCAGCCCTGACTGGTTTAGAAACAGAAGCCTTGCAGCATCCACTCCTTTTGAATCCCAAGCCAGAAAGAGGGAACGAACTGCTGCTTTCCCTCAGCTTTTCTCAGGCTTTCTCTGGCACTAAATTAACCTGTACTCATGCACGTGGACTCATTTCTTCTAAAATAACATCTCTGGAAATAAGCCTGGTTCTGTTGTCCTCTTCTGCCTCTACCTCATTAACACCAGCCCAGGGCCATCTCCAAAGGTACCCAGCAGTCAGCACTGGGGATAAGAGGAGCGACTGAGTCACACCCAGCAGGGAGGTATGCAAAGAAGTCAAAGGAAGCCAGTGGGCAATTCTAGACCACGCCGAGCCCATCTGTCGAGCCTTAGGTTCTGCAGAAAAGCTCAGTTCTGTGAAGATCTGAGAGCACTCTTTTTTTAAAAATATATAATAAACTTTATTTTTAAAGCGGTTTTAGATTACAGAAAAGTTATATAGAAAGTATAAGGGATTCCCATGTACCTCACCCCTCCCCCTCCCACATCTTCCCCTGGTAATAATATCTTACAATTGCTGAGGGCACTCTTTTATTTATTTTTTAATATATATATATATATTTTTTAATTTTAATAGTGTTTATTAGTACAGTAACATATGCAGACTATCCACTGAGCAACTCCTATTCCACACCTTACAGTTAACAGCTTCAGGTATTTCACTACAGGTTTTTTTTTTTCTCTTAACTTTATTTGTACATTTAATAATCGAAAATATAAACAATTAAAAACTAAAAAGTAAACACAGATGAATAAATATATACATTTCTCCATTAAATGTAATGGATAAATATAAATTTTTTTTTTGTGTGTGTGTGTGTGTGTGGCTCAAACAATATGTTACACAATATATTTAGTTCATAGTAACGCATTCATACAGTATTTGTCCTTTTGTGTCTGGCTTGCTTCACTCAGCATAATGTCCTCCAGATTCATCCATGTTGCCATATGTTTTACGACTTCATTTCTTCTTACAGCTGCATAATATTCCATCGTGTGAATAGACCACAGTTTGTTTATCCATTCATCTGTTGATGGACACCTGGGTTGCTTCCAACTTTTGGCAATGGTGAATAATGTTGCTATGAACATCGGTGTGCAAATGTCTGTTCTTGTCACTGCTCTCAGTTCTTCTGGGTATATACCCAGTAGTGGTATTGCAGAGTCATGTGGCAAGTCTATATTCAACTTCTTTAGGAACTGCCAAACAGTCCTCCATAGTGGTTGTACCATTTTGCATTCCCACCAACAGTGAAGAAGTGTTCCTATCTCTCCACATCCTCTCCAACACTTGTAGTTCTCTGTCTTTTTAATAGTGGCCATTCTGATAGGTGTAAAATGATATCTCATTGTAGTTTTGATT